>PVJA010012866.1:0-50584 GCA_004027025.1 Myocastor coypus
GTGTGTGTGTGTGTGTGTGTGAGTGCGTGCACTTGTGTGTGTCTGTGTCACACAAACGCCTCTGGGAGGGAGGGGTGGGCCTGAGCTGAGGGCCTCTGCAGCCAGCCCTTGGGGCAGGGCCGCTCTGCCGATGGGCACACGTGACTCCACACGGGGGTTCCTTTGCGCCTCTCCAGAAGTTTTCCCACAGCAGAGGGAACTGAGCCCCTCCCCATCTCAGGCTTCTGGCGTGGGTGGGGTCTCGCCATTCCTGTCTGGAATACTTGTTCCGGGGCTGCTGCGTCAGGGCATGGTCTGCAGCCCAGCCCGGGGAAGCGCTCTGCAGGAACCCGGAAGTCGTGAGGAGAGGGGCTGGGGCTCCAAGGCAAGGCTAGCGAGGCCGGCAGACGCTGCACCCCACTGTGTAGGAAGTGGAGGGGACAAGCTGCGGGCCAGGCTGCCTGGATCCTGACCCTGGAGAGCAGCAGGCGACTGTGTGTTCGAAGCCACCGGATCTCGGGGTGGTTTGTAAAACAGCTGTAGATAGCAAAATAATCAATTCCTCTAATACTTCCCAAATGGAAATGCGTCATGTTTGGTAAAAGGCTTCTCTCAGGCTGTTTCAAATTAGAAAGAACTATGTCAGCAAACTGTGACCAAAAAAAAAAAAAAAAAAAAGGAGCAGCAGCCAGAATCCGAGCAGGCGCAGCGGGCTCCCTCCCTCCCTTGGACCCAGCCCTGATGCGGATAAGTTACTTTGCCCTGTTAGCAGCATCCTTGGTAACTACTAAAGTTAGCCCTGGCTCCAGAATCCGTGTGTTATTTTAGAGTCCTGAGCAGGCAGAAAGGGGAACTGTCAGATGATGGACGATGACATGGTAGGGCTGGCGGAGCTCTGGGCCTCCATCCCCCTCCTGGTGCCCCTGGGCGGCAGCAGGGCCAGCTGGCGCCTGCCCTGATGGCCGGCAGCCAGTGTGGACCACGGAAGCTTCCGACGATCTGCTGCTGCCTGCCGAGCCTTTGGACCCAGCAAGGCAGCGGAAGTCCACCTACACGTACTTGGGTGGACAGACTGCTTGGAGGTGGAAGCCCTACCCCAAGCTGGGGGTGGGGTGAGGATGGGAAACAATGGCTTTTCCCTTGCCACCGGTCAGCAGGAGGCGAGTAAGAGGGAGGACAGCATGAGCACGCAGGGAGAAGAGGGCCGGACCCTTCCTCACTTCCAGCAGGTGGTGCCCAGTGGCTCTGACGACGGCAGCCCAGCTGGCTCTCACGGTTGCTGTTCTAGCGCAGGCCACGGCACGTGTGTGGGGTGGCCACGGCATCCTGCTGCTCTGCTCAGGGCAGTGCTGCTCCACAGGTTCTTCTTGCCTTGGCCTTGACAGCTAAGGATACTCAGGGCACTTCCATGCTGGATCCCTTCGTTGAAGTGGCTGCCCCAGCGTCTCGCTCCAATGCCTCCCGGAGAAGGTCTTCTGCTGGTGCTTCGGGGTTCCTTGTGGCCCCATTCATGTGAGCAGGGGCTTTCCCTGCACCCCTGTCTGTCCCACAGAGGGGAGTCCCCCAGGTGGGAGAGGCCCACGTGTCTTAGGTCGGAAGTCCTTCCAGCAACTGTCAGGGCCTCATCTGACCACCTGTATGTGGACCTTGGGGAGCCAGAGCCGGTGGAAGCAGGGCTGGGGCCCAAGGGAGCCGTGCATGCGGGCCTCCCAAAAGGCTGCTAGAGACCACATTCCCCAGCAGCTGGACGAAGACAGAAGCAGCAGGGAGGCAGCAGTGTGTGTGGAGGAGACTAGCCTCCAGTGAAGAAGAACCAGGGAGGCAGAGGAAGAGGGCACCGGGGGACAGAGGAGACAGCGGGCATGCTGCCTCAGCCTGCAGCCCTCTAAGGCCCCTAGCTTCGTCTGCCGCTGTCAGCCGCGAGCTTCCAGGAAGCAGGGTCTGAGTTTCCTGGGCAGCAGGATGATTTCTAGGCGATGGCTTGGCACCAGGAGGGACAGGCAGCGAGTTGTCAGGGTGCCAGCAGGGCTGATGACAGCCTCAGCTGATCTCCAGGGAGCAAGGGCTGGGGCAGAAGCCAGCGGCTCGCGGGCTGCGCTGGGATGCCCTGGCCTTCGTGCTTCCTTCTCCAGCAGTCGTGGGTTGGGCTGCACAGGAGGTGGCCTTGGGCCAGGGCTCTCCAGAGTTGAGCAGGCTCTGCAGTGGTTGCCAGGCCTCCCACAGCCTGGAGACTCCTAGGGATTTGCTGTTACTCTCCCCTGCCCCTCTGTGACCTCAGCCTTCCCAGTACTCAGGGACTGAGGGGACATCCCTCTATTCCTCAGATGCTAACACTGGGCAGCACCCATGCCCCCTGGCATTTGCTCCTTCCTCCTGGGTGGCCCAGCCACCTGAGTCTCTGCCTGCTGTCGGAGCTGTGGGGCTTTTGGTCCGTGGCCTCTCTAGACTGACCCTTACACCAAGCGCCATGGCAGCAGGCAGCTGTGTTAACACTCAGCCCCAGCGCTGGCCTTGAGCTCCAGGCTGCTGTGGGGTGCACTTCCTGTGATGGGGTACCCCCTCTGTGCTCCAGGTTGCTGTAGAGAGAGCTGGTGAGGCAGGTGCCAGGAAGAGGAGTTGGGGAGGCTGGCAGAAAAGCTGCTGTGATGAGGGCTGGAGGATACCTGCATGGGATGGGGAGTAGTGAGCAAGGGGCCAGGGGAGCAGAGAGACGCAACTCCCCACACTCAGGGCTACTTGCTGCTGGACCCGAGTGGCTGCTCTGGCCTCTGTGCTCAGGCAGACCTGCTTGAGAGGTCTGGCATGTCCTCAAAAGCCCTCCTGGGAACTTATCTGCTGCCTGTGATAGTGCGAGGGCATTGTGTTGATCATCACACATGGTGAAAGGTGGGCCTGCTGGCCAGGGTCTCTCTGCTCTCAGCTCTCTCTTCCCCTCCTCCTTCCCTCATGGACTTTTCCTGCCCCTCTTGGTGTTCCGGTGTGTTTGGTGCCAGCCTGGAATGTGCCTCCCAGTAACCGGCCACAGCTCTGGATCCTGGGTGGCACAGTGAGAGCTCAGGACTCACACAGCAGGGTAAGGACCTGAGGGGCCAACTCTGGATTCTCCTCTAAAGGCCAAGAGGGGCAAGGCTGTGCCTAGGGGGCCAGTCGCGGGGCTGTGCCCTAAGGCGCCCTGGATGCAAAGGCCAGACTCCTGCCCAGAGAGGCCTGAGGCTCTGTTTCTGTGTTTCCTGTTTCCTCAGTTGACAGGGAATTGGTGTATGCACTGAGGTGATGCTATCTAAATGATGTCTGCCATTAGGAGCTTGGCTACACTTACAAATTAGCATGAGAACATGCTTGCCATGGAAACCCAAGGCAGACTACAAAATCACATCTTTTGCAATTGTGCTTGTGAATAACGCAGAAGTTATGCTTAGGAAAAAACTGCAAGGAAGGACACCAAGATGGGATTAATAGGTTTATGCGTTTTTGTCTTCTTTTTTTTTTTTGGCCTTTTATAAATTTCCTATTAGAGACAAAATTTCTTTAAAAATAAAAGAGAAAGTGAAATGCTATTATGGTGCTGGCAGGAGATGGGCACTGACAAATTCTTTCATACCATCACACAAGCCTTCCAGCCTGCACTGGGCTCCCGGGTCAGCTTTCACTCCGCAGATGCTCCGCAGCCTTGAGCAGGCCCTGAGCACAAGGATTAACACGATAAAACGCTTGCCTCGCAGCCATGCTCCATGTCTGCCATTCCTGCATCTGTGGATTCAACCAACCTTAGACGGAAAATATTTGGAAAAGAAAATTACCTCTGTGCTGAGCACGTACGGACTTTGTCCCTCTTTATTATTCTGAAATGATTCCGCGTAGCAGCTATCTACATGGTGTTTACATCATGCCAGGCGTTACAAGGAGTCTGGAGGAGACATAAAGCACTCAGAATGTGCTTTTTTTTTTTTTTTCCCCCGAAAAATTTTAAAATCTTTTATCTGTTTGTATATTTGGTACAGGGTCCTGCTGTGCAGCTCAGACTCACAGTGATCCTCCTGTCTCAGCCTCCCCAGCTGGGGATTACAGGTGTGCACCACCACACCCGAGTCTTTGCATTTGACAGGCAGGTGCTTAGACCACCGAGCTATCTCTCCAGCCCAGGGTGTGCATTTCTTACGTACAAATGCTGTGTGAGCAATATTTGTAGGCATCACAGGAGCTTGGTATCTATAGACTTCCAGAAACAAGCAGACACCAGAAGCCTACCTTGACCTTGCAATTCTGTTTTATAGGATGCAGGAGTTGTGCCTTGGTGGGGCGGTGGGCAAAAGTAGGCCTGGGGTACAGTGGTGAAGGCCAGGAGGACTAAAACCTGGAAGCAAAACCACGGCTTGGAAGGGTGGGCAGTGTATTCCGGAGCCTCCTGGGGTGCAGGCTTGGCCCTCATAGGCCTGGCTCTGTGGGATGGTTGCTGAGGGAGCCACTGGTCACTGGACCCACACATCCCTGCTGAGGTAACCTGTTGTGTCCCTTCTTGTCAATTGTTTGCTAGTGAGAGGCAAGTCAGGACTACTGTGTGCTTTGTGGTCTCGCATGTGTGGCTGGAGTAGCCGCTGCAGCTGCCAAAGCCTGTGAGCAACTTGACGCCTTCCTGTGGGAACAGCCCAGTGATGATGCAGTGTCCTGCCAACCCGTCTGCAGTAGAGGAGCCTGGTGCTGGAAGATTCACAGGCATACAGGACAGGGTGTGTGGAGGACCCTCTGAGCAGCTCTCCTTGAAAGAAGAGCAACTGCCTCCATTTTGACTGATCCTGACCCTATTCCTTCATATTGAAATGTACAGAGCTGGCTAGGACTTCCCATTATCCTTTCAATTGGCTTTAAGCGGTATATATTGGTCTAGCTGAGGTGCTGGTGGTAATTTTTAAAGATAGCATGCGTGTTTCCCTGATAACAGGATGAAGAGCCAATGCTCCATAGTGTTAGCTGGGATCAAGCCTCGAGATAGAGGCTATGACTTCCTGGGGCTTGAAAGATTACCCATCAGAGCTAAAGCACCAGACCCCCAATATATTAGATACTATCTCAATAGCATCATGCAAATTACTTCCTTTGTATATCTCTGAATATGGTGGAGGTGAATGCAGGCCTCCTACCTAGCCCAGCTCACAGTGCTCACCTTCTTCCCACAATTCCCTTCAGTGCTCACCTTCCCACATTTCCCTTTCACAAGCCACTCATCCTTCTCCAACCAATAAAGCCCAAGTGTAGCCCTGAGTTGCCCTCTTTGCTCCAGAAGTCATTTTCATGGTTGGACCTAGGGTCCTTTGGCTCCCCATTAACTGTTTATATGTATATACGTCTTTGTGTCTTTGTGATCGCTGTGGGTTGCACTGGAATTAACTTGGTGGACTTCCAATAATGTGGTTTTAGGATTGTAAGTTTAGACTTCTTAGGCGGAGATGAAAACCAGAAAGGGGCTCTGACAAGAGAGGGTTGGGCTGCAAGGCTGAGCCCTGTCCCTGCTTGGGGGCTGCAGCTGCTCTTAGTTCATTACTGCTTGTGGAAAGACTTGACCTGACTGGGTCTCTGAGAGCCTTGGGTGGGGCTTTGTTTCTGAGGAGAGTGGCGTTGCTGCATGATGCTGAGGGGGTTGAAACTGCATCCATGCACCCTTGAGGCTCCCCAGGGTGGGCCTGCTTAGGAAGGGCCTCCCTGGGCTACCCTGGGACACTGGATGTCCAGAGTCTGGTAGGACCCTGTGGATGAAAACAAAGCCCTGAGGTTCCTGAATTGTAATTGCTCCTCCCTCCCTGTCAGTCCCAGCCCTCTGGCCCTTGCCCAACCAGATCACTTCATTTCTGGTTCCCTGGGATTACCCAGCGCGGTGGCCTCAGGTAGCGACCCAGTGTACAGTGCCTGGCATTCAGTCCTCAGAGGGGCATGTGAGCCCACGGAAGCCCACTGCGCAATATTGAGGCCCTCAGATCACCCAAAGGAAGCCGAATCTGAGGCTTCTATCTGCTCTTGGCCAGGGCTCTGAGCTGGGCCCTCAGCACCCTACTACTCCCTTCAATCTTGCCACCAGGTGGCCCTGGTGTGGGCAGGTCATGGGACACTGGTCTCAGTGGAGGTGGGTGGCATCCAGAGGCTTCTCTGTTGGTGCTCTTTGCTTTTTTCTTTCTTTGCAGATGGAAGGGCACACTTCTGGTTTCCTCAAGGTGAGTCAGGGGCTCCAGCTTCTTAGCAGCAGCAAGGACTTGGCTGAGATCTCCAGCTGGGGTGTTTACTGGGAGCCCAAGACCCCTTGGATAGTTCTTTGTCCTTTGCTCAGCAAGCAACAAGATCGCAAGGGATCGTCCCCAAACTCCAGCCTAGGCTGGAATCTGTGATGACAGCATGAGCGCATTGCTGCCGGCTTTTGGGTCTTGGGAATGCAGATATCAGTGGCTCAGGGCGTGTGTGTGGATGCCAGCGGGCACAGGCTCTGCGGGCTTGCAGCTCGCCCAGGAGGATGCGCTCTGTGTGTGGAAGGGGCCTTGGGGGCTGGTGTGGCTCAGTGCTTCTGTTTTACACAAAGGTGACATGAGGCTGGGGGGGGGCGCCTGTCTCACAGGTGGTCAGGGTACTGGTTGGAGCCCACGGGCCAAGAGGCAGTAGCCTCTTTTTGGCAAAATCACATTGGTGGAGATGTGTCTCAAGCAGAATAGAAAGCCCCAAGTGGCCTGGCTCTGGGGTGAGAGAGATGCATAGAGTGAGGAGGATTCACACCCTATTTATTTTTGACTTTTTTTTTTTTTTTTTGTCTTTTTGAAACAGGGTCTCATTATGCAGTTCAGGCTGGCTTTGGGCTCACTTTTCTAGCTCAGGCTGGTCTCGATCCTTCTGCCTCAGCCTCCCATGTGCTGGGATTACAGGTGCGCACCACCACGCCCGGCTCCAGCATTTATTTTTAATAGAAACCTGAGGCGAAGCCTATGCATCTAACTGCCATCATCAAGGTTGCAGATGCCCTTGAGGGGGCAGTAAGTCCCTGGACACCTTGGATGGAGGGTTCAGGCCTCTCCAAGAGCAGACATACAGCTGGAGGGGAGGACTGTGGGACACAGACTCTTTTTCCTGTGTGGCGTCAGCTAGGACCAGTCTGGACAGCCCCGCGCGGCTGCCTCCAGGAGGTTGACCTAGAGCTGCTTCGTTGGTCACGAAGCTGGTGGGTGAGAGAACTGTGGTCTCTGGTTTTGTGGCTCTGGGGGCCATGCAGGTCCAGGCAGCCCTGTCGAGCACTCTGACTCAGCCCTGTGTAAGCCGTGTGTCTGGGCTTTGGAGGCTGGTGGGGATCCTCGCCCAGAGCTGAGCAGTGATTTCTGGGTGCCTCTGTGAGTTTCACAACTTAGGTGTGTGGTGGAGGTGACGGGCGCCACTTCCCAAGTCCTGGAAGGTTCCTCCAGCACAGGCTTGCCCCAGGGTGGCTCCTTTACACAGGACCCGTGTGGGCACCTTGAGCCCACCCTCTGCTTTCCTCAGCAGAGAGCCTCATCTCCTTGAGGCACAGGCTGTGCTTCCAAGAAAGGGCCAGCCTCTTCTGGGAAGGAAGGCGGAGGAGAGAGGGCGGCTGAAGGAGCAGCTTAACCCAAGCGGGTGGAGAGGTCAGGTGAGGGGAGCAGCCGGTGCTGGGAAGCGCATATTGATTTCTTCCTTTTAAAAAGGGACTCAAGTAGAATCATTCATAATGTGCTCTCCCGCCACTGACAATACCCATTCCCATCACTGTCAGGGAAATGGATTTGCAGCACTCTCAGAAAAAGCAAACACTTGGCTGGAGATGTGTACTGGGGGCTTGGGTCCGTCCCCAGACACTTTCTTAAGAGCCAGTGGTGGCTTTCTGGAGGTGGAGAGGGAAGGATACAGGGGTTGGGAATAGTTCTGGACAAGGTCCAAGTAGGGCATCACACAGCCGTGCTAGAGCAGGCAGGGCACTGATGGGGCAGGCCCAGGGGTCCAGAGGGACGCAACACTGGGGGTCCTCTAAGGGGCAGAAGTGGCCAGCAGAACCTTCTAGGAACAGGGACAGCACATCCAGCGCTTGGCCTGGACCCAGAGGATGAGGCCAGGGTGAGGAGACCAGAGAGGGGTAGAGGCAGGCCTGGAGGGCCCAGGGTCTTCCCTGGTGACACTTGCCACATGGGGATGAAGGCACTTTTGGAGACACGATGGGGCCTGGGATGGGCCTGGGTGGAGGAACCAGACACTGCCTGGGACCACAGTTCTGCTCGCCCAGGGCTTCTTCACCCGAGGTTCGAAGGGTTCGGCTTACTCTGAAGGGAGCCCCAACACCAGCTCCCTGCCTGGGCAGATACGTTCTCCTGCCAGCAGGAGTCAGGAAGCTGCCATACCAGAAGGCCACAGCGAGAGGCCGTGCCACGTGCGTATCTTGGGGCTTCCGAGGAGTAGCAACCCAAGCTTGGCCAGCCAGGTCCACTTAAGGTGATGCGGTAGCCAGCTTCCTGTGGGTGAGGTAGACACCAGAGACCGGCAGCTCAAGGAGGCTCGGTATCGGAGGTGTGCATCTGTTGTCACGTGGCCCTGCTGCTTTGGACCAAGGTGGCACAGTAGTCTTGGCAAGAGCATGGCAGCCAGGCGGTCACAGGGAAGGGAAGGCTGTGGTCCCCACATCTGTGACCTAAGCTCCTCATACTAGGCCCTGCCTGCTGAGGGTTACCTCCCACAGCACCGCTGGCTATGGCTGAAGCTCTTGTCACATTGCCCTGGAAGACATTGTAGTCTGAGCTGCAGTGAGCAGGGGTACGTGGACGAAGACCTTCAACCAGATTTTTTTTAAAACTGTATTTTATTTATATTATGGCCAGCTCAGGGGGCGGGGCTGGCACAGTGTGTGGTACCAGAGATCAAACCGCAGTCCCTGCGGTTGCCTAAGCTTGCCTAAGCAGGCACTTTAGATCACTCGCTGGTCCCTCAACCAGATTGAGCTACACTGCTGGCTGGTGACGCTTAGCCAGCCATCGAGGCAGCTAAGCCTCAAGTTCCTCAATAGCACCATAGAACTAAACCTTGGCAGCTGGCTGTGGGGCCCCAGGGCCAGGTCTGTAAAGAACTTTACAAGCACCAGCCCTCATCCAAGCTGGACAGGCTGCTAGCTAGACAGAACTTCGAAAGTCACTCGGAATGTGGGAGTGTAACACTCGCTGTGGGATTTGTTCCCCTGGGAGGTGAAGCCTGGTCAGAGGAGGTGGTCACCGGGCACGGCTCACAGGGATATCTTCCTCCTTCTCCCTCGACCTCCCTCAGATTACTACCTAATGATATGAGCTGTGTCCTGTCTGCCTGGCCACCCTGTCTGGGCGCCAGCTGACTGTGGACTGAAACTTCTACAAACCGTGAGCTCCAGTACGCCTCTCTTCCTGCAGCCTGCCGTGTCAGCTATCATGTCTCAGCAGCTGGACAGTGGTGAGGATGCCCGCCTGTCTGGGTGTGGGGGGTGGGCAGGCTGCAGCTTGGGGGTTGGCAGATGCTCTTCTCCCTCAGGCACAGCCACCCAGTCACGCTGCCCCCAGCCCTACTCAGTGTTCCCTAGGGCCTATCGGAAGCACATCTCTGTCCCACAGTGGTGTCTCTGTTTTCCACTCCCCACTGGACCGAGAACAGCCTCGCAAGGGATAGGGTTCTGATTTGCTTTGGGGCCAGAGTCTCCTCCAGGCCTAGAATACTTCCTGGCAGTATCCTGCCATGGCAGGGATGGAGGAATGGTGCCGAGCGGGTGAGCTGTGCAGCCCTCCTGCTGGCAGCCTGTGGTCCCAGGAGGGAGGGCTGAGCATCTCTGTGGTGGGTTTGCGAGCTCTTCTAACCCCTGGGGCCAAGAAGAGAGCAGCTGGGGTCTGGAATGCAACAGAGGCCTGTGGCTTTCCTTAGGGCTGAGGTGGGAGGCTCTATCCCTGCCTTGTAGGAGCTCCAGGGCTGGAGGGAGGCCACACAGGCCTCATAGTAAGTCTATAGCTTGAGGGTAGGGCAGGGCCCAGTCTATGGTCCCCTCAGAAGGGTGCTTGGTAGCAGCCCCGGGGGCTCTTGGCAAGGCCAACCTAGCCTCGCTGGCTGTGTGAGCAAACACTCACAGGCCTGACATTGGGTGTGTCAGCAAGAGCCAGGCTCCTTCCCTGGTCTGAGGTTTAGGCATACTGTCCCCAGGACCCCAGCAGCTGTTTCCCCCAGTTACTGCAGGCACACCCAGATGAAAAAGAAAGATCTCCTCTTAGCTTTTCCAGAAAGATCTAACACAGCCTGAGTGAGCTCAGGCTGCCATGATTTGGCCTCATGACCCTGAGGCTGCCCCCACCTTTCAGGTGGACATGGCCGGCCCCTTAGAAAGAGGATGGGTCACTTTGATCAAGAGAGGAAGGCGGGGTGTGTGTCACGAGGGTGGAGGAGGCGAGGGGTGGCTAGGACACCCAGGGCCTTGCTCCCAGCACGCATGGACAGGCCCATGGATGGAACTCACTCAGGGACCTGGGGTTAGTCAGCTTTTCACTATTATAAATAATACCTGAGATAATCACGGTGCTCCAAGGAAAGTTACCTTCTGCACACAGTCCTAGTTTATAGCCTGTTGCTTTGGGCTTGTGTGGTGCATAGTGATGGGTAGGAAACCAAGAGGGCACAAAGCAGGAAGGCCAGCATCCCCACCTCTTCAAGAGCGCTCCCCCAGTGGCCTAACCTCTCCCCACTAAGTCCCTTTCTATGGATCCCACCTCTTCTCCATAGGACCATGGCTTTCCTACCAAACTTTCACACATAGGCCTTCAGGATACTCAGGAGCCAAACAGTAGCATACAGAGTCCAACCCTCAAGCTGTCACGTGGCTGAGAATGTCATACTCGCTGGGAGAGGGGACTGGGCAGCTGTGAGACTCGCCCATCGGAGACCCGGTGCTGTGGTGGGGGTCTCAGTCTAAGCCTCAGTTTCTTCATCTGTAAAGTAGTCAGAGAGGCAGCCCCTGCTGTGGGGTAGAATCCACGGCATTCATAAAATGCTCCAGGTTTCATTGCCCCCACGTGTTCTTGCTCTGACCTCAGGGAGTTACACGCGGAGCTGGCAATGTGACCGGCTTGGAGGAGCTTTTCTTGATATACCTTCGAATGCTGGAGACTCTGAGACCATGGCCACAAAGGGGGGCCCGAGGCCTGGGCACAGCCTCTCATTTTCCCCAGAAAACTGATGGAGGAGCAGCATGTGCCCATGTCCAGGGTGGCTGCTGCTGTGGTGTCAGCCTGGCACTGTGATGCTGCCCGAGAAGTTTGGGGCAGGCACTCTCTGAAGAGTGACTCTTCTTAGAGTCTCTGTGGCCAGGTCCGCTCCTCCTGACCTCCATCCGCTGTGTCTCCCACCCCTCTCTTCACGAGCTCTGGACATCTGGACTACCGGTCCAGATTTCTTCTAGGCTCCTAGCCGAGGGACCTGGTGACTCCACAAGGGAGTTTCTGGGATCTGAAGGTTGTGGTGTAGGTAGTAGCAGGGGAGCTGAGTCCCCATCCCCAGGGATGTGGGGTGGCAGAGCCACTCAGGTTGGGTGTGGTGGCTTTGAAGGGTGGCCTGGCTGGGAGGGAAGGGTGAGGATGACAGGATGGGAGAGGCAGAGTTGGGACATGAAACCAGTCCTGGTGCTTCTGCATGGGGAACGTCCCGTGGCTGCAGCTCGTTCCTGGGAATGGTGGGTCAGAAGGCCGTGGCTGTGCAGAGGAGGGTCTTGCTCCATTCTGAAGTCTGGTGCCCCTCTGTGCATGGCAGCAGACAGGCCCTGTCCCTGGGTCTCACTTCTGCCTCGTGGGGGGCATCCTGGGTGTCCCCGGTGTCACTTTGTGTTATAGAGGGGACAAGCAGCAAGCTAGGTAGCTGCTGGGCCGAGGGGATGATGTCGGAGGTGGGGAGCTTCTGCAGGGCACTCCCTGGGGTGGCAGGCATGCTGTCAGGAAGGTCATGCCTGGCTCTCTGCCTCCTTGTGTCCCCACCACGGGACCCTAGCAGAGCTCTAACATTCTCTGCCGTGTTAAAAGAAATTAGTGCCAGGGAGGGACAGCCACAGGCTTGGGGGAGCCATTTCTAATGGGACAGCATGCCCACTTGCCTAAGTGAGTCAACTCCATTTCTCTCCCATACATTTTTCATGGCTTCCTCTCTATGTAATTTAATTATCACCATTGTTAGCGTTAACACGCAGACTGGTGCGGTGCAGCTCCCCTGAACCTCAGAGCCTGTTGTTTAGGGAGAGCTCCAGGGAGGAAAGGAGAGACTGGAACTGTCTCCATGGCGACAGGAAGCTGTAATATTTTCTAATGATCTATTGATATTATCTTGAGGGCTCTGAGTATATCGCCAGCATTAAGACATAAGTCCAAACAACACACTAGTGAGACTGATAATATTCTATCCATTTTACTAATAGATAAACAGGAGTCCAGGAGGGCCTAGCCTGGGGAAAGGACTGGAAAGATGGCAATGTCCATCAGGGTGCTGGCCAGGGAGACCCCTTCCTTCCTGCTGGAGGGGCTAGGGCAGGTGCTAGGGAAGTCTTCTGGCAGCGGGTGGGTTGGTGCCATCAGAAAGCACCCTGATGCTTGTGACACTGACCAAGTAACAGTCTCAGGGCTGCTCTGCTCCCGTGGGTGATGCAGCTCTGGCTTCCTTGCTTCTGCACCCTGAAGGCACACTGCAGAGGGGTGTGCCTTTTGATGCAAATGTTATCATTTGAGTTTTCCAACGGCCACTGTCTTCTGGGAAGGATTTCCAGCTCTGCTTTCTCTGAGCGAGGACTCCCGCTATTGGTTGTCCTGGGTCTTACTCAGCCTTGGGGTGTGTTCCTGGGGGTATGGTGAGGCCTTGCCCCATCCTCTCGCTCTGCTGCCTGTCCACCATAAGGAGAACCACTCTGTTCTGCCCTGTGCTCTTGCCATGCTTTGTCACACCGTGGGCCCAGGATCAACAGGGCTGGCCGACCTTGGCCAAGACCTCTGACACCTGAGCCCAATGCTCCTCCCTCCGTCTGTCAGTGTTCTTGGGTACTTAGTCACAGCACTGGGAAGCAGGCTAACATGATGAGCTACTTAGGTTCTCCCATGCACTTGTAAATGGGCCACTGCGGTTCGGTGGCATAACAACAGCATATATATGGTCTTTGTGGAACAGTAGGGGTGAGGGAAATAATTTTTGTTATTCACAAATGCTTTCTTTTCCTTTTCCTGGAGACAAGGAAAAAATGGTCTTGTCTGTTGTCTGAACTTGTGAGTTTCCTGCCTCACACTCCCAGGTCGAGGAATTCCAAATGCGCGCCACACACTGGCTCATCAGAAGCCCCTTTCATCCACGCCTGTGTTTGCATTAACGAGTTCACTTTTGGGGGGGCAGAGCTGGCTGCTGGAGGAAGCAATCATGGGATGAAGGCCAGAACTTCAGGCCTCGCCTACCCTTGGGATAGAGAGAGGGGCCGGAGACCCCTCTCCAACCTTTCCTGTGTGACAGAAGGCCCAGAGGAACCTCCTTCAAACATTCTTGGAGAAGTTCTTGGGCCAGTGCCATGCAGAAGCCATGGGAGGGTGGCCCTGGAGAGGGCGGGGAAGGCTTTAGTTCCCACCCCAAGCTTGTCTGTATATCGTTCCACCGGGCTGCTTCTGGGCTGAATAGTCTTGATCAGCTATTGGGAGCAGCCTTTTCTGAGTTCTGGGAGCCATTCTCGTGAGTTACTGAACATGAGGTGGGGCTTGGTGCTTGGTCAGAGCTTACAGCGGCAGCCTTGGGACACATGGCCTCCGGTGTCAGGGGAGTCTTGCGAGCCAGCCATGGGGTTGGCATGAACTCTGGGCGGTTAGTGAGCTACACAGCTGGACACCAGTGCCTAATGAAAACTGAAGAACTGGCTGGTGTAGGGAAAAGCTCCCACACCAGTGCTAAAGCCAACCATGGAGAAAACTGCTTTGTTTCTCTTTTAGCTCCAGACAACTGTGAGGCCTCGAGGACAATGTTGGTCTGCATAGGGGCCCTGGCCCTTCTTCCCAGCTCTGTCAGCACTTCTGCTGTACTCCCACAGGCCAGAAGCACCAGGGCCATGCAGCCATGGACAGGAGCCACTGAATCTGAGCTACAGGCCTTTTTTCCCTGTAAGCTGATTTATCGCAGGTACTCTGTACAGTGACAGAAAGCTGATGGCTACAGACAGCTTCCCAGGCTGCTCTGCTTCCCCAGAGGCTGGGCTTTCGGTGCCCTTGGAGCCAGGGGCCTTATTCTTATCTCAGTTTGCTTCACAGCTAGCAGGAAGGGTTAACCCAGCAGACAGGAGGTATTGCATCCCAGTAATTAAGAGAGACAAGTGACTAAGACCAACCCCTAGAGTGACAGCACTGCAGGTGAGGCTTCAGAGAGGCAGTCAGAGAGCGGGAAGGTCATGAGGTCAGCCCATACAGCCTCAACGCCTATATAAGAAGAGACACCGGAAGGTATGTGTCCACTCTTTCTTTATTCCATGTGGGGACTCAGCCAAATGCTGCCCATCTTGGAGCAGTGTAGGAACCCCAGCCAGAACCAGCTTCTGGTCCCAGCACTGTGTGGATGAAGTATCTGTTTTTTTTTTTTTTTTTGGTGGGGCCAGGGTTCAAACTCACAACCTTGCACTTGCCAGGCAGGCACTTGTGCCATGGAGCTATCACTCCAGCTCCAGAAGCATCTGTTGTTGAAGCAGCCATGAAGCCCCTGATGGAGGCTGGGGACCAGGTGCTCAGGACTCTGCAGTTGCCCAGTCTCAGCTGCTGTGGGCCCAGTGACAGCCCTGAGACTAGCCTGGATCCAGGACAGCATGATGCTCCGGTCCCCAGTGGACCTCACGGGAGGATGTGTTCTGCTGGTGGAGAGAGAGGGGTTGAGGGAGGCATTTTGTGTGGTTGGGCTGGTGTCTGGGTGGTGCCCATGTCCAGAGCACACACTGTCCCTGCTGTTGGGGAGTCTGGGAAGGTGACCGCGCAAGCCGGGCCCAAGGAACACAGACAAGGGCAGGCGAACAAATACAATTAACCAACGCTCTTCCTCTCTCCACAGAGGATTTGTCCATGGAGACCAAATCAACCTGGTCCAGAACAGAGAAAATTACATTTATTGAGGGCTTATTAGAATTATAGTCCTGGAGATCAAATAAATCCAAGCCACTGTGAGTGGATGCTTCCAGGTTTATAGGATAGTGACTGTGTCCATGGCTACATCTTTGATGTCAGGACTTATGAGGGGAGGCAGCAAAGGTCAAATTGCCTTGTAAGAAAGGATGTGAGTGACAGCTCGGGCCTTGAGTTCAGCCTCAGATGCTCCAGAAACCCTGGTTAGCAAGGCCGCAGCTTCGATCCAGGTGCCACCCCCCAACTTGCCCCGGCTGCTCCCTTTGATCCTCTTTCCTGATAGGCTCCTGGGAGTTTACAACGAGAGCTCACAGAAGGCAGTAATTACAAAGTAGGTACAGAAGCCCTGGGCCTGGGGCATGTGCAAGATGCTTCTGTCTGTCCCTGCCATCACCCTACCTTCACCTGGGACTCCTGCAGCCCGAGCTCAGCTTCTAAGCAGGCTCCCTGGCCTGCAGATCCAGGGCTGTGCTTCCACCAGCAGGGCTCCTGGAGGCCCTGTGCTTCGGACCAGGCCAGCCCTGCTCCCATCTGTCATTGCCTACCTGGGGTATCCTATGCCTGTGTCCGCCACACACAGCAAGAGCAGATGGTTCCTCTGGAGTGACCTGGTCCTCTTGCTTTCTAGAGAGCCTATGCTAAGTTTGCTCTTTCTAGAGAGCCTGTGCTAGGTTATCTCAGCGTTGGCTGGTTCTAGCCTTGTGACTTCTTTTCTGTCTTCCTCCCCTCCCCTCCCTCTCCCCTCTCCCCTCTCCCCTCTCTCCTCTCCCTCCCATTCTCCTTCCCTCCCTCCTTCTCTCCTAACTTTTTCCCTTCTTCCCTTTCTCCCATCTTTGTATTTTATTTCATTGTACTGGGGATTGAACTGAGGGCCTTTACACTGAGTTACATCCTCAGCACCCCCCTCTTTATTTTGACTCAGTGTCTCACTAAGTTGCCCAGGCTGGGCTTCAACTTGAGATCCTCTTGCCTCAGCCTCTGCCTGGAGTTACAGGCTTATGCGACCACCCTGGATCTAGATACATCACTTTGCTGCAGCTATAGATTCTTTTTGAAATACGTTTCAAAGTATTAAGAAAAAAAGAAGAAAGGAAAGTAGAATAGTAAGTCCCCCAAAAGTAAAAACCTAAATATTTTAATTTTAAATTTATTTATTTATTATGTATCTGGTACAGGGTCTCACTATACAGCTCAGACTCATAGTTGTAATCTTTCTGCTTTCAGCCTCCCCAGCACTGGGATTACAGACATGGACCACCGTGCCTGGTCACAGTGGCCAGCTCAGTGTGCCTGTGGTGGGGCCAGTGCATGGCATATAGTGCCAGGGATTGAACCCTGGTTCCCGTGTTTGCCTGAGCAGGTGCTTAGTCCTCTGAGCTATCTCACTGGCCCAAGTATACACATTTTAAAAGCTGAGTTTGAATGTAGCTGTGGGCCCCCTGGAGCCAGAGTCGAAGGCTTTTAGGGTGCTAGGAGCCTGAGAATGCAGAGAGCTCCTTGGCAACAAGGCTGTTCTCTCCAGGGTCTCTAGCCAGCATTGGCATGAAAGCCTGAAGGAACTGTCCGTTGGCCTTAGCTGTGTTTGGCACATGTCACAGACATTGTTCTGTTAGGTGACAACAGGCACCAAGAAAGAAACTGTGGAGGATGACTTGAGCAGCTCTCCTTAAAAGAAGAGTGACTGTCTCCATTTTGACTGAGCCTGACCATATTTCCTCATATTGAAATGTACAGAGCTGGCTAGGACTTCTCATTATCCTCTCAATTGGCCTTAAGTGGTGTGCATTGGTTTAGCCAAGGTGCTGGTGGTAATTTTTGAAGACGGCACAAGTGTCCCCTGGTAACAGGACAAAGAGCCAATGCTCCACAGTGTCAGCTGGGATCAAGCCTGGAGATAGAGGCTGTGACTTCTTGGGGCTTGCACACATCAGAGCCGAAGCACTGGACCCCCAAAATCTCATCATCCTTTCAGTTGGCCTTATTGGTTTAGCTGAGGTGCTGGTGGTAATTTTTAAAGATGGCACGTGTGTTTCCCTGACAACAGGATGAAGAGTCAATGCTCCATAGTGTTAGCTGGAATCAAGCCTCGAGATAGAGGCTATAACTTCCTGGGGCTTGAAAGATTACATATCAGAGCTGAAGCACCAGACCCCCAGAATATTAGATACTGTCTCAGTAGCAGTAGCATAATGCAAATTACTTCCTTTGCATATTTCTGAATATGGCGAAGGTGAATGCAGGCCTGCTACCTAGCCCAGCTCACAGTGCTCACCTTCTTCTCACAATTCCCCTTTGCAAGCCACTCTCCCTGCTCCAATGAATAAAACCTGAGCGCAGCCCTGGATAGCTCTCTTGGTTCTGGAAAGCCATCTTCATGGCTGGACTTAGGGCCCCTTGGCTCCCCAATAATTTTATATATATATTATATGTCTTAGTATCTGTGTTATTGCTATGGGTTGCGCTGGGAGTGATAGATTGGAATTAACTTGGTGGAATTCCAATAACATGGTTTTAGGACTGTAAGTTTAGACTTCTTAGGCCGAGATGAGAATCAGGAAGGGACTCCGATAGGAAACAGGGTGGAGCAGCCGGGAGAAGGCACTGCTCTGACAGCCTGGCAGGTCTACTTGGCCACCAAGGGCCAGGCCACACCTGAGATAGAATGCTGCACCGCCTCTGCCGTGATCACAGCCCGGTCTGCTGAGCACAATGCCAGCTCACATACTGCGAGGGACCAGTGGCATCCTCAGAAATGCCAGCCCCTTTGACTGTCATGTATATATAGCTTGGCCAGAAATAGAGCCCAAGCCACCACGCTTCATCCCACTCCCAGGGCTGTCTTGGTGGCTTGATGTCTCTGTCTTGTCTCCTCTCCAGCCTCAGTCTATACAAAACTTCTCACCAAGAAATCTCATTGCTAGTTCCAAGAGTCTGGCTCTGGCCTTGTCCATGTGGCAGGGAGCTGTGTGGAGGGGCCCAGGCTCGTTTTCCCTGCTCCCAGTGGGGCCTGGGGCTAGCTGGAGCTCCCCTTTGGCCCTCTGTTTCTACCCAAGGTGCACAGGATGCACATCTCGGCACCAGTGCTATCTGTAGCTCTGCTGCCACTCCAGCCCTTGGCACTCTCACCCTTGCTCGTGGGACCCCACCACAGGTCCCTCAGTCAGCAGTGGGCATCACGCTCCTCACTGCTTGGGGAACTCTCCATCCACTCTTCCTGGCTGCTCTCCGAGGCACCAGTCCCCTCTCTGTGGGCTTTGCTCCCTGACAGCCTGTTAGCAGGTGGTACCCCTGTGGCCTCGCCCCTGCCGCCCTGTGCCTCCTGCTCTGGGCTGTCTCCTACCTCCTCTCTGCTCAGAACACTGGCTCACTCCCTCAGAATCCCTGGACTAATTTGCACCAATCCATGAGATGCTCACGAAATGAACACTTGTTGTGGGGCTACCGATCCAGCCACCTGCCCTCCGTGTGAGATCTGCAAAAAACCCTGGGTGGCAAGTTCAGGAGACCCAGAAAACTTGCTCAGCGGCTATGGGGTGCAAACGTCAGACTTCCCATTGCCTGAGAAAGAATGGCCTCAGGAAAAGAGAGCATTGGAAATTGGCCTCAGGAAGAAGAAAATCTAGGTTCAGATAGCCTGGTACTGGGCAACCAGATGTCCCTTTGTCAAATAATTTAACTGTATGAATGATATCAACTGCTGTAAATATAATCACAAAACAATCCGAGCCTTTGGAGATAGCATGAGAATGTATTTCACGGGGTGCATCAAGCTGCATTTCACTTCACCTGAGGGATGTGCACCCCTTTGCAGACACTCACTGTGCATTCCATGAAGCCCAGCATATGCCCCTGAGGTGCCCCTTTTCAGCCTCTGCCTCTTGTTTACTTCTTGGCTGGCTGCTTCGTGTGACGCTCTCACATTAGCCAGAATGTGAGACCACTGCTGGAGGACATGGGCCACGGGGCTCCCCTGCCCTGCCCTGCCCAAGGTCTCAGTCACCCTGGAGCTGTGTGCAAGGCTCAGACATCTCCCTGTTGGTAGCTTGGTGCCTAGGCCAGGCTCAGTGGACCTCCAAGGGTCTCGTTTCCGGTGGCCACTGGGAATGACTGGAATGCTGGCAAGGCAATGCCACTGGTGTTGGCCAGGGAGAAGACCTGAACTAAGTGCATGCTGCATGCCAGGGGGTGTTACAGGCCATAGATCTATGGCTGGGCATCTCCCGTGGTTGATACACTGTGTCAACTTGAGAAGTCTAGAAGCTGAACTGAATAACTTGGCAGTTCTACATCCTAGGGTGTAGAGAACATGGCCTTACCACCACAGCATGTTCATCCTGAGAAATTTAGAAGTTCAATCAAATGACTCAGCAGGGACCAGGGTCCTCACCTTGTAAACACCTTGAACCTGTGCAGAGGAGGGTCCGGAGACTGTGTGAGTGCTACACCCGCCTGAGGGCAGGTAGCCTGCATACCATACAAGGGAAGAAAAGAGGCTCACTTTGCCCCCTACCCACTCTTGTTGCTTTTGCAGTCTTCTGCAGCCTTGAGCTATTGCCCCTGGGCCACGCCTCTCTGCATTGGACTATGGACTGAGACCACCACAAAACATGAGCTAAACAAGCCATTTTATTCTTAATTTTGGGTGTTGGGTATTTTGTCTCAGCAACAAGAGAAAAGTAACCAACTTAGAACCAAACAAAGTATTCCCACCCTCATGTTTTTGGAATATTTGTGGGCTAGGTAAAGCAGTAGGCAAGTAAGTAAGTCACAGTAGAGACAGGTGAGGTTCTGACCACATGTGGTATATTTGAGGCCAGAACACAGTGTTTCAGGGAGCCTTGTTGATGCTGTGGGCTGTCAAGGGAACCCAAAAGTGCTGTCAGACATGACTATATCTGGGTCTGGTGTTTAGCTGTAGAATCAGTCATGGTTTGGATATGTTTTGAAGTGGAGCTAGTAGAAATTAGCACTGGATGCAAGGAAGAGAGAATCGAAGATGACTTAAAGGTATTTGGCTGGAGAAACTAGAAGGGTGACATGGCCACTGCACAAGGCATGAGCGGAACAGTCTTGGAAGGGAAAGATCCAAGTGGACAGGTAGGTGGGTAGCTGGGCATAGAAAACTGGAGTTTGGGTGTGGGTGGGACTTAGGGTGCTTTCTGTGTACAGTACTGTTTATATGCACCTGTCTTGTCCCCTCCACTTGGCCTTTGTTTACCTGCCTTGTTGCCTGCGGTGAGCAGTTGGTTCACTGTGTTTGGGGCATCCCACAGCACCAATGTGTTTTCTCCAGTCTATCTTTAATGTTGAGTTAGCCTTCTATTGCCCTAATAGATACTTGTGATAATCGACTTTGAAAGAGGGAAGCTTATCTTGGCTGAGGGTTCTGGAGGGGCCAGTCCACAGCTGACTGGCCCTATGGCTTTGGATGTGTGGCAACACAATACATCATGGCCAAAGGGCCTGTTTGCCTCATGGCCAGGAAGTGCAAGAGAGAGGCAGAGACTGAGTTGCCACAGTCACCTTCAACAGCCTGCGACTTCCTGATGTGCCTTACCTCTTATGCATTGCACTACCACTCAGTAGTGCCATGGGATGGGGTCTCACCCTTCAACACACAGGGCTCTCGGATACAGGTCAGATTTGAACCACGGCAGTGACCATGCACATCTACTGCATAGTAGACTAATTGTCCCCTGTGGTCATTCTTGGATGTGTATTCTTTGTCTCACGCACCCATGTTTCCTGGGGGAGATTCACAAGTGGAATCTCTAGTCATAGGAAAGCACATGTGGAGTTTCACTAGATGATGTCAGACTTTTCTAGTCACTGTGCCACTCCGGTCTGCAAGTTTCTGTGGCTCCACAGTGCTTGCGGACACTTGATATTGCCAGAGCTTTGGCCTTCGGTTATCTTCTGAGTGTGTGTGGGGGAATTTCATTGTGTTTGAAATTTGCTTTCCTGTTCTGATAATGATGCATACTTTACTTTTTCATCAGAAATCATGGAAGGCATTTTTAAGATTTCAAAGATCAGTAACAGAAAGGAAGGAGTAAAGAGGTAAGGGAAGAAGTCGAGTGAGCTCCTTTTTCTTCTTACATTGGAGGAGTCTGTGATGTTGCCAGGAGCCTTACTAATTACTGGGCCTCAAATCCCATAAATGTAGGACAAAACAGGAAGCCTTTGATGGTCACACAGGAACTTCTTCCTGGACTCCTTAGTTTTGCTTCTGAGAGAACTCAGGGGCCATGACTGGGAAGGGACTGTTGGGCATGATGTTCGGCACCCACTTTCTGTTCCCTGAACTTGGGGTCACATTTTGGTGCAGGTTCTCCAGTAGTTTGTGTGGGCTGGCTATCCGGGACCCAGGAAGCCAGCTAACACATGGGTGGTGCCCCAGAGTGACAACATCAAACAGTCTAGGGGTGTGGCCAGCGGATCCCAGGTGAGAGTGTCATTCTCCTTTGGGTGGGAAGCCCCACACACAGGGGATCTTGCCACCACTCCTTGCTGTGCCACCTGTCTTTTGCTCAGTGACTTTTGCCAGTTGTGTTTCTTTGTTCTAAGTAACAGCATTCCAGAGTAACATCAGGTGCCAGGCTAACATCAGCTCCTTCTGCAGCACCCGTGGGCAGGAGGGACAGCTGAGAAGGGAGACCGCAATGCGGCCCTTCAAGGGCTGCCATATCCATGGGCATGTGGAGCTCAAGATGCCATGATCAGTAGTGTTACTTAATAGTTTACATGACAAATTCATGCCCTTCACATTGAGAAATCACGTTTTCCAGTGCCAATGAGACACAAAAGTATTTCATTTATTAGGCAACAAGGCAAGAAAAAACTACTAGCAAGTTCCTGCAATAGACATAGTATAGGTCTTTGCTTTGACCTAGTACAACAAAAACGGAGATTAACGACTAAAGGAAAAAACCCTACCAAATCCATCATGCATGCGAAAATTAAACATAAACATAAAAACACTGCCACCATTTCCTAAATAACTTTTGAATCAAAGGAAAAGTTGAAATGGCATATGCTTAATAACTAAAGAAACAGCAATGTGAAAACTTTGTACATCAAGCCCCACAAAACCTGTCAAAGTTATAAGAAGCAAATGTATGACCCTCCTACATGGTCTTTAACAGAAAGGAAGGGAAATAAAGTAGGTTTTCAGTTCAGATTCAAAAGAGAAGAATCATATAAACTTCAGGAAATTAGGACAAAGAAATTAATAATAGGAGCTGATTCTTTGGAAACTTTCTATGAAAGAGAAATCACTGACTGGTCCTGTTGACCTCAGGCAAGTCTCACCAGGACGTGCATAGTGGGTGGCACTGCAGCAGGATGGCTCTTATGAGAGACCAAGGCTAATGTGCAAGCTACGCTCCCTTCCAGGAGCCCTGCTCCCCAGACACTCAGAGGCCCCTCCTGGGCTTTAGGGGAGTGGAAGAAGGGTTCAGGGATGGACTCATTTCACTGATAAAAAGAATATGCAAACTGCTGACTATATGAAGAGGCTATATTTGTTTATTAAGGGGTCGGGGAGATAGCTGTGTGTCACAAGCTCCTGCCTGGCAAGTGTAAGGTCATGAGTTCAGACCCCGGACCCGCAAAAAAAAAAAAAAAAAAAAAAAAAAAAAATTATTAAGTAAACTCAATAGGTAACTTAACAGATGATAGCTGCTGGGTGGGCAAACAGGAGAATCAACTGGAAATCAGGAATGTGGCCATATTCTTAAAGGATCCATGGGGATGTTTAATAAGAAAATAGGTGATGTATTTTGTGTTTTGTGGAGCAGCTACTGTCCTCTATCCCCAGCCTGGAGGTGGGCAGCTATAGGGTGTATCTGGCTGGTGCCGAGGTGAGTAATAAGTCCTACCTCCCCAAATGGCATTGGGTATGTTGTTCTCTCTGACGATTAAATCTGGCAGAAGCAACATCTGTCCAGAGAATATAAGCTGGCAGAATACTCCCTCCCTTTTGCTCCCCTTTCTTCCCTTGCCCCTTCCTCTCTCACCTGTCTTCCCTTTCCTCCGTCTCCTTTTTCTTCCCTCCTGGTCCCTTCCTTCCCCTCCCTTCCACTTTTTTTCCCTTCCCTGATTTAGACATTCAAGAAATTCTTTGGCAGGTTACTGACCACAGAGATAATAGAACAGTGACTTCATTGACCAAATACAACCAAGAATAAAGATTTTACAAAAATAATTTGAAAAAAGTTACTAAATAACAGACAATTTAGGCCATCAACAAACAGAAAACAGTACTCTTTGAAGAGGAGGAGGAATACCAGAGTTACTGCACTGCAATATTCAATATATCTAGTTCTCAATGGGAAAAAAATAGGAACTTTTTTTTTTTTTTTTTTGTCTTTTTGAGACAGGGTCTCGCTATGCAGTTGAGGCTGGTCCTGCGCTTACTTTTGTAGCCCAGGCTGGTCTCGAACTCGCACCAATCCTCCTGCCTCAGCCTCCCAAGTGCTGTGATTACAGGCGTGAGCCACCACGCCCGGCTAAAATAGGAACTTTAAGAAAGTCCAGACATTGAATTTATAGGACAAAAAAGTTTAAATTCACTCCTTTATACACTCAGCTATTGGAAAGCCATTATATAGCTGGAGTTCTATCTGAGCAATGAGAAGCTGAGGTACTAAAGCCTCCCGAATGCGTTCAGTCACCTGGAAGAGCAGCATCTCAGGGAAGAGATGGCCCTGTGTGGCCCTGGTGGTGACTGTGCCCAAACAGAGACTCAGAGAGCAGGCTCTGCCCACGGCAGCGGTAAACCTGAGACTGCAGAAACGGAGGTTGTTGTACGGAGGACAGAGGAGCCCAGGGAGAGGAAAGTGCCTCTGGACACCTCACTCGCTGCTCCCCAAGCTCTGGAACTGGAGCAGGAGAAGCAGGCAGCATAGGAGGAGCTGGACCGCACAGAGGAGCAGGTGCTGCCCAGAGAGGTGAAGGAAGCAGACAGGCCACGCCTCAGAGGTGCAGGACTGGAGGGCGGGTCCATCAAGCGTCAAGAGCTGGAGTCAGAGAACAAAAAACTGAAAGATGAGCTGCATGAGTTAGGCAAGGCCCTTAATGAGAAGGGTGCCCCAGAAGTGACTGCTCCGGGTGGGCCAGTCTACTGTGTCTTCGGAGAGCAGCTGAGCTCTGTGAGAAGGATCCCCACTGGTGATCCAGAGGAGGCTGTGCAGCCGAAGAATGCTTTTTGAACATGTACAGAAAATGAAAGGGCAAGGTGAAATCATATAAACACACATTGGTTTGAAAGAAATAAGCAGGCTCCTGGAGCTGCAGTTTCAGCTACAGAAAAGGAGCCATGAGAATGAGGCAGAGCCAGATGTATGGAGATCCAGAGCCTGAAGGGGAAGAACCAGTGGCAGCATCTGCAGCCACCCCCGGAGGCGCACACCAAGGCGAGCCTCTGACTAGTGAGAATCTGCATTTGATGGGACAACTGGAAAAACAGGAGAAGGCTATCGGGAAACTGAAAAACCACCTCAAAGTATTTGCCAAAATAATTGGCAAAGTAGAAGTGGGCCAGACCGAGAACATAGCTCCACATGAGACCACTGATGAAACTTTTCATCCCGCCAGCATTCCCAGGAAAGAAGAGGACTTCCAAGGCGTGCTGGAATGCGAGGAGGAGGATGAGCACAAGCTTGCTAATACTCGATTCTAGAACTGAAGCTACATGCTGTGGTGGTCAGCTTGATTCCAGACTTGCTGGCCTATACCCTGTAAATGTGTGCTGGCACAGATGACAGTCAGAAAGTGAGGTCACTGCTCAATTCCACCACCGATGGCATTGAAAAGCTGTTGTGAAATGGCGATGATTCTGAGCTGTCTCCCTCTGGCTCTGCAACCTGTGCCAGTGTTTGTACTGCTTGAGACAGTGCAGTGGTTGAAAGGGCTCTATGAAGCACGATGTGCTCCCTCACAATGAGCACTGCCTCACAACCCTTGGCCTGAATGACAGAAATATCCAAAGGATATGCTGAGTGACAGACATATCTGAAGGATGGCATATGAATGCACAGAGACTATTGGCAAAGAGAGGAATTATGGGAAGAAATCACACAGACGGTCTGATGATAAAAAAACATGGTGGCTGAAGTGAAAACTCACTACACTCTTTCCGAAGAAATTTGAGCAGAGTTGAAGGAAGTAGGGAACTTAATGATAGGACAATTGATATCCAGTTTGAAGACACAATAAAAAAATGAAGAAAAATGAACACAACAAAGAAATCTATGGGACACTATAAGTGAACTAATGTACATTTTATGGAAATTCTGGAAAGACAAGATTGAGCAAAAAGATGAAGAAATACTTGGGGGGAAATAATGGCTGAAATTAAAAAAAAAAAAAACCCTCTCAAATTGAAGAAAGGCATGAATAGCTATTCAGTAACTATAAGCAAGAGACATTCAGAGACAATATGATGAAGCATTACAATTAAACTGTGAAGAGCCAAAGAGAACACATTGAAATCAGCAAGAGGAACAACCTGTCATGAACAAAGACTACTTAGTAAGATTAATAGCCAACCTTTCATTTGAGATGATGGTAGTCAGGAGGCAGTGGGGTGAAATAGTTCCAGGGCTGAAAAATACTCTGCACAAATAGAAGCCTGTCATCAAGAATTCTACATAAAGCAAAACTGTCCTTCAATAATGGAGGCTAGGTTAACACATTTCTAGGTAAAGAAAAGGTAAGCAGGTTTGTCGGTAGTAATCCTGCCCTATCAGAAATGCTTCATGGAGTACTTCAGATGGAAAGTCGTATGAGGAAATAAGGGTTACTAGTAAGAGTAACTGCATGGGAAGATGTAGAAGCTGGCATTATTATATTTTTCCTTTTTTAATCTGCTTTGTTTCCTGCATGATTTAATAAACCAATGCATAAAATAAGAATCATGAATGTATATTAAGAAGCACACAATGTAGAAAGATACATACATACATATATATATATATATATATATATATATATATATATATATATATATATTTATTTATTGGTACTGGGAATGGAACTTGGGGCTTGAGCCTGCCAGGCAGGTGCTGTACTGCTGAGCCATGTCCCAGCCCTAAAGATGTCACTTGTAACAAGAACAAACACCAAGCAAAGGTGAACGGGGGTGGAAATAGACTGGAGGAACACCACTGAGGTGGAATTTGTACCCATTCAAGATACACTGGTAATGTTTATAACTACAATCCTCAAGGCAACCACCAATGTAATAAACAGAAATTATGCAGAAGAGTAAATGAAGAGTAAATCAAAGTGGCAAGCTAGAAAAAAAATCAGTCAAACACAAAGGAGGGTAGCACTGCGTAAACTGAAAAAACCCTGCAGAACATATTGAAGAAATAACAGTGGCAGAGCTTAGTCTTTCACAAGTAATCACTTTAAGTGCAAAAGTTGGTGAACTGAAAGACAGAGATTTGTGAAACAGAATTAAAAATGAAAAAGTGATCTAATTCACACTGCTTAAAGTAGACTTGCTTTAGAACCAAAGGAGTAAAAACACTGAAACTCAGTAATAAAAAAAACAGATGGGATGGCTATCATCAGGAAAAAACATATTTTAAGTGAGAAACTGTTGTAGAGATAAAATTGTATATTCATAAAAGTGCCTATTCAGTGGGAAGACACAGGAATTACAGACACACACATACCAGAGAACAGAGCCTCGAACACATGAGGCAGACACTGACAGACCTGATGGGGAGATGGTTGTATGATAATAGCAGGAATTTCAGGGTTCTGTATTCAATATTAGATAGGACATGGGGACAGAGGATCAGTAAGGATGAGAAGGACTTGGACAACACTGTGGACTGACTGGACCATTAGGTGCATAAGGAGCTCGACTTAATAATAACACAATATATAACATGATACCCGTATTTTTCAGGTGTACGTAAAGCTTTCCATAGGATGGACAACAGTTAGGACACAAACAATTTCCTACAAACTGAAGGAGACTGAAATCATGTAATACATACTCTCTAACCACAATAGAATGGAGCTAAAATTAATAATGGAAAGCACACAAAAGTAAAGAAACAGGAATTCGACTGTATACTTTTAAAAAGTGTGTTGGAGAAGAAATCACTGGGAGAATTATAAAATACTTTGAGATGAATGAAAAGAAAAAATGTCCTGATTGATTGGGTATAGAGAAGGAAGTTCTTGCAAGGCAATTTATAGCTTTAGGTGGATATATTGAAAAATAAAGATCTCGAATCACTAACCTAATTTTGTATCTCAAGGAACTACAAAAATAAAGGCAGATTAAATCCAAAGCAAGTGGAAGAGAGGAAATAACAAAAGCTAGAGCAGAGTTTTAAAAAATAGGGAATAGAAAAACAACAGAGAAAATCAACAGGTTGGAAGCTGCTTACTGGAAAAGATCAGCAAATTTGACAAACTCTTACCTAGACCAAGGAAAAACAGAGGCCAGTTAATCCTCTCTCATTGCTGGGACGAAATACTGAGCACTCACAAAGAAGGAAGAAAAGGTTTATTTAGCTCACAGTTAGTAGAGGTTTCAGTCCCTACTCAGCTGGCTCCAAGTCAGAGTGCCACAGGGCAGAGGGCAGCAGGTGATAGTGGAATGTGGCTAAGAGCAGGGAAGCGGCAGCAGCTCAGGCGCCAGCTGGCCTTCTCCTCTCCTTCCACTGTGTTATGGTTTATGTCTAGTTATCCCCTCAAAGCCTCATGTAGTCATTGGGCGGGGACTTCTAGAGTTTGAGACTTGATCTGTGATCCCTGGGATTATGGGTTTTAGTACTGATGGGATTATGGGTCTCAGTACTTCTGGGATTATGGGTGTAGCCTAAGGCGGGTGCTAAGGCGGAGAGCCTGAATGTAATATAAAGAGAGGCAGAGAGACAGATTCGGGCTGTTGCTGTTGCTCTGCTGCCGTGTTTGATTGGCTACCTCTGCCGCCATTTTGTTGCTGTTCCGCCGCCATGAACTGGATGCTTTCTGCTCTGTTCCACTCAGCCTTGGGCCAGCTGAATATGTACTGAAACCTCCACAAACTGTGAGCTAAACAAACCTTTCCTTCCTTCATTTTGGGTGTTGGGTATTTGTCCCAGCAACGAGTAAAATGTAACTTATACACACTATAATGCAAAATCACCCACCCCAGGCCAGGGTGCAGCACTCACACGTGCAGTCCCAGCTTTGGATCAAGGATCAATGGCGAACTAGGAGATTTAACTGCATGAGGCTTTGAGGGGGCAGCTAGACACAAACCAGAACAAGATATAAATGACCAAAATGAGAAGTCCAAGTGAAGGCATTACTTATTACCAACCTCACAGAAATTAAAAGGAGAGAGTACCCTGAACACCATTTGTCAGCACCATTGCTAACCTAGGGGAAATGGGCCTAGTCCCTGACATATACGGCTTGCGAAAATGGACTCAAGACAAAGTAGAGTAGCTAGGTGGGGTGGCATAGACCTGTAATTTCAGCACTCATGGAGGCTGAGGCAGGAGAACTCCAAGTTTGAGTTCAACCTTGGCCATTTAATGATTTAGTGAAGATTATGTATCAAAATAAAAAAGTAAAAAAAATGCTGGAGATTAGCTTAGTGGAAAAGCTTTTAAGTTCAATCCCATGTAATGAAAAACAAACAAAAACTTCCAACTTTTTTTTTTTTTTTTTTTTGGTGGTACCAGGGATTGAACTCAGGACCTTGCACTTGCCAGGCAAGTACTTATTCTACTGAGCTATATCCTTGGCCCTAAAACCCCCAACCTTTTTTTTTTTTCAGGTACCAAATTTCTTTATTTGAAAAAATTAAAGAACTTAAGTAGATGTTCTGGTACAGTTTATAGAAAAGATTAAGGTAGCCCCAACATGCATGTGCTATCTTGGTGACATTAGCTCTCATTGTCACTGTCTCCCAGGGTATGCCTGTTAAAGAGGTACTCCACCATGCCAGACTCAGGGGCTCCCATCTTGCACACGCTGGTCATGCGGTCACCCAGCTCTTTGATGGCCTTTACCTGCTCGTCCAGGTAGTGTGTCTCGATGAAGTCACACAGATGGGGGTCGTTCTTGTCAGTGGCCAGCTTGTGTAGCTCCAGGAGGGACTGGTTCACGCTCTTCTCCAAGTGCAGCGTGCATTCCATCGCATTCAGCCCGTTCTCCCAGTCATGGTGGTCTGGTTTCTTGATATCTTGAAGGAAGATCCGGCCACCGCACTGGTTCTGCACTTTCATCAGCTTCTCCACGTGTTCTCTCTCTTCGTGAGACCGGTGAAGAAAGTATTTGGCGAAGTTCTTCAAAGCCACATCCTCACCGTCAAAGTAGTAAGACATGGGCAGGTAGACGTAGGAGGCATAGAACTCCAGGCTGATCCAGCGGTTGATGGCGGCCTCGGCGTCCTGATGGTAGTTCTGGCGCATCTGCGAGGGCGAGGCAGTCGTCATGGCGGCGGCTGGCGAGGCTGGGCTGGCCTGCTGCGGCAGTGCAGGAGGAGGTGAGGGCGGGCGAGGGCTAGGCTCTTGTTCAAGCACTGCTGAAGCAGGAGACCCTAGAGACGCTTGGCGGACCCCCAAACTCTTTATGATGATTAAACAGACTGATTTAGTAATCAAAATCTTCCAAGAAAGCAAAGTCCAGGACTGAACTGTCCAGGACCGAACTACTTCTGCTGGTAGTTTCTACCAAACATTTAAAGAAAAATGAATATTGTTCCCACTGCAGCTCTTCCAGAAAAGCAGAGAAGGGTGGAATGCTTCCATGGGAGGCAGCGTGGCTGCTGCCGGACAGGGCGCACTGAATGGGTTTACAGCAGAGGCTTATTTGTTATGTCTCTGAAGCTGGAAGAACAGTCCAGGACTGGACTTCAGGGTGTTGTTTCTCCCTGGTTGGCCTTGGTCCTCCTGGGGTCTCTTCCTGTGCAATCATGAACAGGGGTAGACAGCGTTCTCTGCTGCCAGTCTTTGCCCCCAGGGAGGGCAGTGTCTGAAGAGGCTGCGCAAGGCACATAGAAGCAGGAGCAGCAGCCCGTGGTCCTGGCTGGGCCAGGCCATGGCAGAGACCCAGGTGTAGCAGGTGGGTGAGGAGGGGCAGCTCCCTCACCTTGACTGTCCTGTATGCTGCCCTGACCCCAGAGTTGGGCCTCAGCCTCTGTGGCTTCCTCTCCTGTCTCATGGAGCTAGTTGGCCCCCACCTTCACCTCCCCCGCCCCTGCTCTTTCCAGTCTTGGAGCAGCTATAGCAGCCACGCTGTGTGCAGTCGCGTGCCCTTTTTGGGGGCACCTCTCACACCAATCCGCTGCGTCTGCTCGGTGGCGTGTTTGTGTTCTGAGTGGGGGGGGTGGGGGGTGGGGGTGCGCTGCCAAGCTTCCTGGAGCTCTGGGCGTGGGTAGTGCTAGCAGCTAGGAGGAGCTCAGCTGCGCCCCAGAGGAGGTGCGCTGAAGGGTGAACACTGCTGCAAGGATGACCACATTGTCACATCTGAGACGCAGCCACCTGTAGGGCCAAGGGCCACCGGGCCAGCCTGCCAGCCTCCCAGCCTCTGGGAATGGCCTCTGCTCTCTGCCCTCTCTGACCACCCAGCACCCCTGGTCTGCTCCTCACCCTCATAGGAGCAGCCTTCCTGCCTGCCTGCAGAGTCCTCTTGCCCAGGCTGAGGCCCATCCCAAGTGTTTTCGTGCCTAGGTTCCCTCACAGTACACACCCCAGCAGCCCTGCTACCAGCTTGCTCTTCGTGGAGATGCTCCAGCTGGGCTGCTAGAGCCCCTGGCTGGAGGATGCTCGGAGTGCTCTGTAGCCTCCCCAGGGGAGCGTTCAGGCTGCAGGAGGGGCCACTGGGGCCTGGGAAGGAGGGCTCCCCTCTGGCTGCCCCTCCTCTCGTTCTGGTTTCTATTTCATCTGTTGCTTCCTATTTTCAAAGAGCCAATCTAACTTATGAAAAACAAGCTGTTGTCATAGCATTTTTTTTTTTTTTAAACCTCATTTCCCCTACAGCTGTGGTGTTTCCAGATGTTGGTTGCTGCTGTATTAGCGGAAGTTGTTAATGACACTCAGGCTCACAGAATACAAATTGATTCTCAGAAGTTATGCTGATTGTCTAGGCAGGTTACTTGCACTAGCTAAGCAAAAAAATGGAAGACAAAGCAAATAAAAAGTCCCCAGACCCATGGCATATGGCACATATGGTCTTCATTCCAAATCTTGGGCCCGGTAACCCAAACACAAAAGGTCTTGGCTGACCAGAGAAGGTGTGAACAGGTCCGGTTTCCAGGGAAGTCCTAATAGCCCAGACCCAAATTGAGGACACATTTGAGGACAGCATGGCTTTCCATCAGCTGGGGCAGATGGCTCAAAGTGTCCTGATATAAACCCTAGGGTTACCTCTTCCTTGTGGTGTGTAGCTTGTGGGGAGGTTGCATCTGAATACCTGTGTTATGGTTTGTGTCTAGTGGTCCCCCCAAAGCCTCATGCAATCATGAGGTGGGGACTTCTAGAGTTTGAGATTAACTCATGATTCATTGGGATTATGAGTGATCCACTGGGATTATAGGTCTTAGTACTGCTGTGATTATGGGTGTGAGTGCTATGCCCAATCTGGGGTAGAGAGCCTCAATGCAATATAAGAGAGACAGAGAGACAGACCCTCTCTCCGTTGCCATTGTTGCTGTTCCGTGGCCATGAACTGCTGCCCTCTGCCATGTGCCACTCTGCCTTGGAGCCAGCCGAGCATGGGCTGAAACCTCCAGTAATTGTGAGCTAAATAAACTTTTCCTTCCTCCATTTTGGGTGTTAGGTACTTGCACCAGCAATGAGAGAAAAGAGTAACTATGACAACCTGTATCCACAAAATGCAGACAGGGCACATCGCCTTATGGGGAATGTGAACCTGATGACAGTACACATGGAACTGTGACCTTTCCCTTAATCCACTCTGGGTTGGAAAGATAGAAAGATGTGGTTATGTGGCAGTGAGCTATGACAGTCTTCCCCAGCTCCTCTGCAGATGGGGACAGAATTCTAGAATTACCCAATGCCGTGGAGTTGGTCCTGGTTCCAGAAAAGTCACAGTAGTCAGAAAAGCCCAAATGAGGTGTCATTTCTGCTGCTGCCACCAGGTGTCACTGTTGAAGAAAACTCTGTACAGCATGGTGGATGTCGGTTGGCTGCCCTGGTGGGGCCTTGTTTCTTGTCCTGCACTGAGGTGCAGTGTTGTGTTGTCCTTTCTCTCCAAGAAGGCTCTGAGTTCTCCGTTAAGCACAGAGAGTGGAAGGTTCTTCCATAACTTCTGTGAGGACTGATTCTGTGATTTTACCCAGAAAGCATAGTGGACTGTGTGGAGACTTGCCTGTATTCCTAAATACTGGAAGTGCCCAGGTCTTGGTGTAGAACTTCTTCTTCATCAGCTCCTCCTCAGATATAAGTCACTGAAGTCACGTGATCTCATATGGGCTCACCCCTTCTTCCTTCTTTCCATTGAGTTTAGGCAGTATGTCACAGGTGCCATCAAAGCCCCTGCAGGGTGACCTTTTGTCTAAGGTACTTATCTGCTACAGTTCATCCTGGAACCCAGGGGAGGAGCAGACAAGCAGACAGACAGTAAGAGCCATGGACGTGTGATGGATCCACAGGTTTCTGGTGTGGAGCCTGAATATGAGGCTGAGGTGGAAGGCCTGGGAGCTGAGCATGTGCATTGCCTTGTGCATGGCTGAGTCTCTAAAGCTGTTGTAGAAGGATCCCGGCCTGTTAGGTGGGAGCTGTGGAGTTCAACCTGGTTAGGCCCTTCACAGCCGGACAACCTCAGATGTCCTAAGATGGAAACCAAGGACAGAGACCCTGTTCCTTGCTTGAGAAGCTCTGATAAGAAGAAACAAAAGAAGTTAAGGATTTTGCTGAGCTTTAATAGAACAAACAGTAAGAAGGGCCCTCAGTAAGGCAGGCTTTTGATCCCAGAGTAGAGGAGCACCTAGAGGGCATGCGCTGTAAAATGGCTCCATTCTTACCTGTGAGAAGGCCTGGGTTCTTGTTCAGGACTTTGGAGGACACTCTGGGGCTGGCTGGGATACCTGATGGCCAGAGAAAGACAGGAACTCCAGGTCTCCTCATGCTGTATTTTTCCAGAGCTCAGGGGCATCCTTAACTGTTCATTCTTTGCTGAAAGTCTATGGTGTGTCTACCTGTTTGGCTGTGGTGTGGGACTGCATCTGGGGTTCTGGTGCTCCACTCATGATGATGTGTTTGGAGGAGGCTGGGATCCTGAAGTCCTGGGCACAAGGAACTCTCTGGGGTGAGGCATAAACAGGCATGGGCAAGTAATGGCTGTTGATCATGAAGGCGGGAAGGGGTCAGCTCATCTGGAGCAAACACGTTGCTAAGAGGAGGAGAGGCGCCAGCACTAGCACTCTCCAATCCACTTTTTATCTGCTGAACCCAGGAAGTTTTGGCTCCCATGTCACCCTGAGCCAAGTTCTCCCTGCACCCCAGCCCCAGCCTAAACTAGATATCCTGATTACACAATCTTTCAGCACTGTGGGCCTATTTTTTTTTTAGCCACAATTTACATTAGCCACATCCTGCGTGATGGTTCACTTGCCACGCATGTGCACTTCAGGTAGAACGGGGCCCACAGAAGTGGGACCTGACAGATGTCTGCCCTGGCCTCCAGGGGGAGAGGAGGGGGCTCTGGGGGCAGGCAGGGGTCCTGCAGCCACCCTGGTCTTGTCGCTGTCGTGCCTAGTGAACAGTAGGGTCATTCTTTGTTTTGTGCTCTGCCTTCTCCGAGACACGGAGCTGAGTATTGCAGGAAGTTCTCTCCAAGTTTGTGTTGGAGCAGAGTGCAGTTGTCCCAGGCTTCCAGGTCTGTGCTGGGCAGTGCCTCTTGTTCTCCTTTCCTTTTGCTTCCTTCCTTGCATCTCTATAGGTTGAGGGCTTTTCTTGATCCTCCTCTGCTGAAGCTCCCAGGCTCCTGGTGGGATCCACGCACCTCTGATCACCTGACCTTGAGCCTGTAGACTGAGTCTTGTCCTGCAGGGGCCTCTGGACCTCTGGGTCCTCTGCTGAGGGAGGCTCCCATCCATCTGTGTGTGGTGGGATGCAGCTGGGAAGCCCAGTGGACAGTGTCACATGGTCTGACTTTCTACAGATGGTGTTCCTGGGCCTCCCGGCAGTTGTACAAGATTAATGATGTGGTGCTGGAGGGCGGAAGGGGATGTCTTTCTTGATCACACCCTGTGCCTTGACAGATGACTGGATTTGCTGAGAACAGAGCCTGGGCTTTCCACTGACATTTGTGTTAGAGGAAGCCTAAATCAGACTTTGCAGACTTTCTTGTATTTGTTGCTATGGAATGCTCAGCTTTGTGGCTGATGACAGAGATAAACTTTGCCAGTCCTTGTCATCCAAGAAACTGCTAAAGGGGTACATGAGTGTCCCCTACCACTGTAAGGGCCACCCCAGAGCAGGGCACACAGGTCCCTGTGTGCTAGACCCTGGGCAGGAGGAGCCAAGGCTAACTATGGTCTCACCTCTGTGTCTGCATGGCTGGGATGCAGCTGAGAAGGGTGCAAGTTGGCCTGGAGCACAAAGGCTGGACAAGGACTAGCTGTCCAGGGCTGGTCTGGGTGCAAGAGACCCTTGGATGCAGCAGAAGACCTGGTGCCCTGTGGGAGGCAGGTGACCCACACCAGGGTGGATGTAGCACACCCGTCATCCCAGCATTGGATCATGAACAAATCAAGAACTCCAGAAGTCTACCCCATGGCTATATGAGGTTTTTTGGAGGGCATGTAAGCACAAACCAGAGCACCCAGTAAGATCTGTGTTCTGAATAGGACCGTGGCTTGGAAACTGCTTCTAGGACTATACTTTTCAAATCAAGTCCTAAGCTCCCCCAGAGAGGCTGTGAGAACACCGTACTCTGGGAGTTCTAGTGTGGGTTCAGAATGTCCCCCAGAGGCTCATCGTGCTGAAAATTTAGTCACTCCACAAAGCAACCATCAGAAGTAGGACTTGGGGAAGTGGGACCTGAGGGTGCTGACCCATCAAGGGGGTGACCCACCTATGAGGTCATAATGAGGTGGGGCATGCCGAAGGGAGGGAGTTGGGGGGCTGGCCTTGTCTCCAGACTCCTGCTCTGACCGCTCATCCTTTCTACTTCTTTCTGCCGCACCTCCCCCACAGACTTCTGCTTTGCCACAGACTTGAACGATGGAACCATGTGACCATGGACTGAACCCCTGAAAACCATGAGCCTCAGTAAACTCTTCTTCCTCTAAGTTGTTTTTCTTAGGTATTTTGTTACAGTGACAGAGTGACCCAAGGCATAAGGCGAAAGGTGGCTCTCTTAGTTACTTTTTACTCACTGCTGGGACAAATACCCAACACCCAAAATGAAGGAAGGAAAGGTTTATTTAGCTCACAGTTACTGGAGGTTTCAGTCCATATTCACCTGTCCCAAGGCTGAGTGGAACAGAGCAGAGAGCATCCAGTTCATGGCATTGGAACAGCAACAATGGCGACAGAGGCAACCAACCAACCAGGGTAGCAGAAAGCAACAGCTTTAGTCTGTCTCTCTGTCTCTCTTTATATTCCATTCAGGCTCTCCACCTCAGCATATCTGCCTTAGGCTACACCCATAATCCCAGAAGTACTTAAAACACATAATCCCAGGGATCATGGATCAAGTCTCAAACTCTAGATCAGTACTAAAATACATAATCCCAGTGACTTATGAGTCAAGTCTCAATCTATAGAAGTCCTTGCCCAATGGCAGTATGAGGCTTTGGAGGGACAAATAGACATAAACCCTAACTAGCAAAAGGGCTGTGATTCTCTCTCCTCTCACAAGGGCTACGTTCCCTCTGCAGATTTAGATACTGAGTTTCACCTTAGAAATCACCTTAGGTTTCTTGAAAATCTGTAACACACTGTTAGAAAAATCCAGACATGAACATTTCCCCAAGTATTTTTTTAAAAAGTTTGGACACTTGCTGTATTAAGCAACATAGTCAGCATCACGTAAAGAATGAAGGCATCAGGCCTTCATTCTGAATTCTAAATTCTGGGGCTGTGAGGAGGTGTAATTTGTGGTCTCCGCCATGAGAAGGAATAATGGGCAAATTCTCATAAAAGTTGTTTCTACTCCTACCTGTGCTGTTCCAAGCCCACAGGGCTCAACCTCCTCTGATTTATTCTGTTACCTATTGTAGCAGGGGAGACTGTGAGATAAGGACAGGAAGAGGAGATTTTGAGGGCTGGACCCATGCCTGCTCATAAGACACTATCAGCTCTCTTGGTGTGACTCTGAACACAGTGGCATGGAGATCCTGACATCTAGGTCCAGACTCTTTCTTCCCTGACCAGATTTGGGTGTCACCAACTAGAAGTCCCAGTGCTCTGTGCCTGAGAGTTTCCAGCCTGTTGGTCACTTGGCTGCTGGCATGCAGAATGAGGAAACCCTGGTCAGGCAGACACCAAGCTCTGGGCTCTGCCTAGAAAGAAGCAAGGTGACCCGGGGCAGGTCACAGTCATTTGGCATTATCTGGTGTGTGGAAGGAGTAGATGTTAGGTGTCTTTGGAGCACAGAAGGGCTAAGGACCTTGTGGTTTTTGTTTCTTTGTAACCTGTAGCCTTGGAGAGGAGTTTTCAGGAAAGGCAGCAGAGACAGATGATCACTCAAGCCGAGGCAAATGTGGGGAAAGCTCTGGGGCAGCCCTCATGGCTGAGGGTGGCTGAAAGAGGTGGGACCAGAGTGGGAGGCAGGCTTTGCAGGACTGTCTGCTGGACGACCCTGCAGGATGGGTTGGCCTCTGTGAACTGAGACTAAGACTCAGACCCAGAAAGGAGAGCATGCCGGATTCTTCTCCAGACTGAAGGAGGGGCTCATCAAGGAAAACTGGGGTGCTACTCCTTGAAGGGGGGGGGTGGTCAGGCGGACCAAGCCGCTGTGTCCTCCTAGCCTATCTCTGCTGCTGTGGTAGTGCTCACTTGCCACTCCTGCTGCATGTGAGTGCTTTGTTAGTTTTCTCTACTTGCCCCCTCTGTTTGCCCCCCTCCATCGTGTTACTCTTCTATGAGGTGCCTGTGGGGGCCTGAAGAGGTTCCCAAGTGGTAAGGGCTGGAGTGTATTCACTGTTCTCGCACAGCACCTGTCCTGTCCTGTTCTGTCCTGTCCTGTCCTGCTGTGCTGTGCTGTGCTGTGCTGTACTGTGCTGTGCTCTGCTCTGTTCTGTTCTCTCTCTCTCTCTCTTTCTCTTGCCCCAACTCGGCCTCTCACCTGCTCAGTGCTGCTAGTGGCTCCGGCTTCCCCTTGCCTCTACCAAGGTCTGATTCACAGCAGATTTTGCTCTGGGCCCTTGGGATTTTTCCCTGGCTAGAACTTCTCTGAGACCCCTGCTTGGAAGCTGACAACAATTTGCTATTTCTCTTTGGTTCTAAATAATAACTTGGCTAGCTTCATCTTTTCCAAAATTTATAATCCATTCCTTTGAGGCCATCTGTTTCCTCCAGGTTAAAGACACGTGTTCCCCTCTGCCTGTCTCTGTCCCTCCCTCTGCTCACAGACTCTCACTCCACCAGCATGCACAGGCTTTCCTATCATCACACTCAAAAGGACACCGAAGAGGCTGCAGCAGGCAACTCAAGGGGAGGCGGCGCAGCCAGGCGGTGCCAAGTCAGGCAGCCTCTGGGACCATATTTGTGCAGACACGCTGGTGACACCTCCACACCCAGGAAATGTTAAGCAGAGGAATGTACAAAATGTAAACATAGAATACACAGAATGTAAACATACAGAAGAAATTAAATACCACAATGTCAGAAAGCAAACTAAGAGATTGTTTCTGAATAGAAGAATTTTGTGCAATTTATATTTTCTTCTTTAGACTCTTCCACATTTCCAGATGTTTCCCATAGGTTATATATTGTTTCCATTTTAGCACTTGTATTGTCTTCACGAGAAATCAAGCATCCTTAGACACCTTCTGAGAAGGTGAAGCATGTTATTATGACAAACACAGAAACCAAAGCAAGCAAGCAAGCAAGCACATTTCTCCCTTTGGTCTTTGGAGTCTGTCGGGGAGCAGTATGAAGTTGAGCAGATTTATCTGCATACCCTGCAGAAGGAATGGTAGCTACCAGTGGCTTTATCCAGGGATACACCTGAATGTGATAGGTAGAACATATATGCCTCCAACACCAAGGGGAGCTTATCCAATTCTGGCCTGGAATAAGACAGGCTGATGTCAAGAATGCTTGTCTCCATGCTTGCTCTAAGCAAACTGTTGGCTCTCATCAGTCCAGTGGTAATGATGGTATCTTTGGGGCCAGACCACATGAGGATCCCGATCCCATCAGTAGTGTGCTCGGCTGGCACCTGATGGGCCAGCAGCTGGGCTACCGGCAGGATGTGCTTGCTCTGTGAGCTCCCCCAGGTGGACAGGTTCAAAGGCCGCGGCTCATGGCAGCTTCCCTGGTTTCTGCCGCTTGCTGCAAGACAGCTCCTGCAGCTGGTGCTGGGTGCACCTGGATTCTCCTCACCTAAGGTCACAAGACCTGCAGACACCTGAGCAGGGCCAAGGAATGGAGTCAGAGCAAGAGAAGGAGAAGGGAGAGAAGAGGCAGATGGCTCGAAGGAGAGAAAATGGCAATCGTGTAATTATAAAGACAGTATAAATATGTACTTTTCCTCCCTTAACTGATTTTCAAAGCAATTATAAAACAATATGTTTATAACATATTGTAGGGCATATAACACATTGCAGTGCAGTGTGTTTGCTAATAATAGTACAGAAGGGGTGGTGCTTAGGGGAAAGCTGCGTTGGGTTAAGGAAATGACTACATAGAGGAATGATGACTGCTGCGTGTTTTGGGGTGCGTAACAGAGAAAGTTAGCTAATTGCGCCAAGGGGAACAAGAAATGCCCGGCTAAATTGGCTCAACATAGCTCTGGGTGTGCAGGACCCATCCTAGGGAGGATTACTGCTCGAATGGTATAAAAGGAAAAAGAAGAAGGAAAGGTCACTTCTGTTTCTTTGGAGGAGCTCCAGGCTTCGCTTTCACCTTGGATGCCGTCTTCCTGCTCTCAGCGAGGATCCTTCCACCAAGAGCATCAACCTTCAGCCTTCGGTTGCAGACCCTTTTGTCCCCTCATATGGCCTTGCACAGGACACGACAAAGGCCCCAGGCCTTTGACTGGACCCTTCGGATCTCCAGCGTGCAGACAGACCTTCTGCATTCACGCACACCTGGCTCTGTGGTTGGCCACCATAATCCTGTCTTAGGACATTGGGCATCACGCATTGCATCTGTTTCTCTAGTGAGCCCTGACTAATACAGTAGCATTATGGATGTGACATCCGTATCTCAACCCTAACACAAAAAGGCAGCAAGGAGAATAGCGATGTATAAAAACAACTTAGTTCTGCATATCACTGGAACTAGGCAAGTGTGGTCTGAAATTAGCTGTGCCAAGACACCACTAGGATGCCTCAGAACAAGCATTAAAAACCCCGAGGGGCCCAGCAGGATGGCTCAGTGGTCTAAAGCTCCTGCTTAGGAAAGCTTAGGCGGCTACAGGGACCGAAGTTCTATTCCTGCTGCACCATCCTTGCCCTTAGGGCAGGCTGAGCCGGACATAAAAATAAATAAATAAACAAACAAAAGTTCTGGAACAAGAAAAAAATAAAAATAAAAATAAAAAAATTCTAAAAAAAAGAAACACCTGAAATGCAGTGAAAAAAATCATTGAAGAAATTCACATACTATATGAGAAAGTTTCTCTTACAGAAAGAAAGCAGTAGGAGATGACTAAAAGGATAAAGAGAACACAGAGGAGAGGAAGGTTAAACATCAGATGTCCCTTTAGCTGTCCGATGTCCCAACATCTGTAGGACACCTTACCAAAAACATCACAGCACACATTCTTTCAAGAGTACATAGAACATTTCCCAGGGTAGACCATGAGTTATAACATGAACCTCAACAATTTTAAAGAGTATAAATAATATAAAATATACTGTGCTATTATCATGGGATGAAATTAGAAATGAATATCAGCAAAAATTTGTGAAATTTACAAATATATGGGATTAAACAACAAACTCCTAAATAACCAATCAAAAATTAAGAATGGGAGCCAGGGAGATAGTTCTGAGGCACAAGTGCCTGACTGGCAAATGCAAGGTCATGAGTTTGAACCCCGGTCCTGCAAAAAAAAAAAAAAAAAAAAAAAAAAAAAAAAAAAAAAAAAAAAAAAAAAAAAAAAAAAAATTAAGAACAAAATTAGAATTTGAGAGGGATGCAAATGAAAGCACAACATAGCAAATGCATAGGTCGCAGCAACAGCAGTGTTTAGAGGGAAATTTGTAGCTATAAATGCCAATTTTAGAAAAGGGGAATATCTTAAATATTAACCTAACTTTCACCTTAAGACATTGAAAAACATGCATTTTATTATATTTATTTATTTATTTATTTCTTGTTTCAGAACCTTTGTTTATTCACTCATTTTTATGGCCGGCTCAGCCCACCCCAAGGGCAGGGCTGGCTCAGCATGTGGTGCCAGGGATCAAACCACGGTCCCTGAAGCCGTCTAAACTTTCCCAAGCCGGCACTTTAGACCACTGAGCCATCCTGCCGGGCCCTTTTTTTAAAAAAAAATTTTAAAAAATTTTATTTATTTAATTTTTTTTCTTGTTTCAGAACTTTTGTTTCTTTGTTTATTTATTTTTATGGAAAAGATGCATTTTACATCTAAATCCAAAGCAGGCAGAGGAAGGTAATAATGAAGTTTAATTAGCCAAAGAATAAAAATGTATCAGAGGTTCAGGGAAACCAAAATCCAGTTCTTTGAAAAGATCAACAAAGTTGACCAACTTTAAGCTGCAATAACCAAAGAAATAAAAGAGAAGACAGTTACTGGAGTCAGAAGGGGAAGCATGGATGTTATTACTAACATCATAAGAATAACAAAGTATGGACTGTAAGTGAATCTATGAATCAATGTAGGCCAAAAAGTTAGATAATTAAGAGGAAAGGGACAAATTTTAAAGTGACAATCTATTGACTCAAGGAGAAATAGATAAACAGAATAGACTTAAAACAAATCAAGAGATTGAATGAACGACAACCTTAGAGTACTTCCAGAGAAAAGCCAAGACCCAGATAACTTGCCATGGAATGGTATCAAACACTGAAATAAGACTTAATACCAGCCTTTCATAAATGCTTCTATGGAATAGCAGAAGAGGAAATACAAACTCATTTCAAAGGCTATTCTCCTGATACTAAAACTGAGGCAAGAGCAACACAAGCAGTAATGCTTATAGGTCAGTATTATAGATCAATACTACTTATAAATATGATTGTAGAATCCAATAAAATGCTAACAAACTGAAATCAGCAAGATACAAAATAACTGTAGACTATAATCTAGTGATATTTATTTCAGGACGCAAAGTTAGTTCAACATATGGAAGTCAACTATTATAATATATCCTATTGATAGAATAATTATATCATAAAAAATAAAAACCACATCTCAATAGACACACATAAATCATTTGACAAAAATCCAACAACTTTCATGATGAAAACACAGAACAAACTAATATAGATAGGAACTTCTTCAACCTGATAAAAGATGCTTATGAAAAATGCACAGCTAATAGCATACTTATGGTAGAAGACTGCATATTTTCTTTCAAAGAGCAATAATAAAACAAGATTTCTGCTCTTGTTGCTTCTATTTAATGTTATACTAGAGATTCTACCCAGGACAATTAGGTAAGAGAAAAAAGGCATCTGGCTGGAAAGGAAGAAATAATTAAATTCTCCTTAAAGATGACGTAAGCTCGTGTGTGGGAAAATCACAAAGAGTTTAAGACACTGAGTAAAAACTATAATAACTAAGGAGTAACTTAGTTGCAGGATGCATGATCCACATATAAAAATTAATTGTGTTTCTACCCACGTGCAATAAACAACCCAAAACTGAAATTGGAAATCAATTCCATAAAAATGTAATTTAATGGAAGGTGGCCCTGGATTTCTCCTTATAGAGTTAAACTTAAAATTATCCAGTGACTCCATAATTCTACTCCTCAGAATGTATGTAGAAAAAATGTAAACGTGTGTTAGCACAAAATACAAATGTTGGGGCTGGGGAGATAGCTCTGTGGCACAAGTGCCTGCCTGGTGAGTGCAAGGTGGTGAGTTCAGACCCCAGCTCCACAAAAAAACAAAACAAAACAAAACAAACAAACAACCCCCCCCCCAAAAAAAATACAAACGTTTTTAAAAATTTTTTTAAATTTATATTTAACAATGGTTATATTACATATTTTCATCGTCAGATCAGTTTAGATTAATAGATATAGGTATGTAAGATTGATCAAACAATTAAACATTAACACTTTCAATAAACATTACTTTTTTTTTCTTTTCCCCTTCCTTTTTTTTTTAACAGTTGACACATTGCATACTGTCCTCACAATAGTTCTAAAAAAATATGGAATGCTTCACGAATTTGCATGTCATCCTTGCACAGGGGCCATACTAATCTTCTCTGTATCATTCCAGTTTTAGTATATGTGCTGCCGAAGTGAGCACCAAAATATGAATGTTGATGGAAGCACTATTTTTTTTTTTTAAGTTTGACACACTCTTCCACCTTGACTTGTGTTTTTTTTTTTTTTTTTGCGGGCCCAGTGTTTGAAATCATGATCTTGCACTTGCCCAGCAGGCACTTGTGCCACGGAGCTATCTCCCCAGCCCCTTGACTTGTTTTTTTAATTATTATTATTAATTAATTTTATATTTATTTATTTATTTATTTTTTATCTGTTTCTTTTTTATTTTATTTTAAAGAGTAAAAACAAATAGCAGAAATAGACAAGAACGGAGTAACATACAACAGTACAAATGCTACAGAATTTCAAAACAAGAATAAAATTTTAACAATGGTTGTTATATTACATAATTTCAGCATCAAATCTGTTGTTCAGATCAATAGATACAGGTATTCAAAATTGGTCAAATAATTTAATGTCAATGCTTACTGTCAATAAACTTTAATGTTTTTGTCCTTTTTTTACTGTACATATTTTATTTTATTTTATTTTATTTTTATGTTATGGCTGGCTCAGCCTGCTCTGGGGGAGGGGCTGGTGCAGCATGTGGTGCTGGGGATTGAACCACAGTCCTTGTGGTTGCCTAAGCTTGCTTACAGAGATGCTTTAGACTGCTGAGCCATCTCATCAGCCCTATTATTTGTATCAAGTGTAAAATGGAAACTACACAATACTTCATCAACTAGTAAATGGGTAAATTAAATACTGCATACTAATAATATGTTTAAATAGTATTTGTACTGAAATAGCATAACAATGAATAAAATACTTACAAATAAATCCGTATTCATAAGTGTGAAATTGAATACTCTGGAAACCATAAATGGTTGTTGAAAGAGATTAAACATCTAAGTAAGTAGAAAATGCTCCATATTCATGAATCATGAGACTGAATGTATAGGTTTTTTTTTCTTTGTGTTTTATGCAGGGTCTTACCATACAGCTCAGATTCATAGTAAGCCCCGTTTTCAAGCCCCCCAGCACTTGGACTGTAGGCATGTGCCTCCATGCTTGGTCTTGATGGCTGGCTCAGCACACCTGAGTGTGGGGCTGGCATGACATGTGGGGTCAGGAATTGAACTCCAGTCCATGCACTTGCCTAAGCAGGAGCTTAGTCTGCTGAGCTATTTGCCAACCTGAGACTGAGCATTTAGATGACAGTACTCCTCCAGTTTATTTATAGATTCAATACAATTCCTGTTAGGATACCAGCTATTTTGTTTGTCGAGATTGATAAACTGAGTCAGTGTCAGTCAATGGCCAGCAGGAAGAGAACTAACTACATTGGGCCTGACAGAATTGGTGCTGCTTGGAACCTGAAAAGAAAACATGGGACACTGCCTCCAGAGTGGCCCTTTGCAGTCAACAAATGGCTCAAGGGAGACCCACAGTTGTGTCTTAGAGTATGTTCTTGATGCACCCTGATGGATAGTATAGTAATGAGACTGTTACTACCATAGTGGATTGGATCATGTAGGGATATTTCTGACTCAGCAGGCATTTCCATCCCTGTGATTCTGTCTGCTGATTCCACCATCACACCAAGGGTGAAGGACAGCAGCAGTTCCTAGACCAAGAACTTGGAGTGGATCATACTCTGCAAGGATCCCTGGAGCCTGGTGGAAAGAAGTTCTGGATGGGTAAGCCTCAGTGTTGCAGTGCAAGATTCAGAGCAGTTATTGGGCATGAGCGCTCAGATTCTGGCAAAAAAGCTGCACGAGAATCACATGCACATTTTCTCAGTGGAATATTCAATTGATGTTCCCATTGGGTATCTTATGGGTTTGAGTTTCTGTTTGTTTCTTGGTTTATTTAGTAATATTGGGTTATGCTGTATTCTTTTATTTTTTTGTGTGTGTTTATTAGGTTCTTAATTTTGTGCCTTTTTTCTTCCATTGGCTCTGATTTAATAGTTGTCCAGCTTCTCTCCTTTGTCTTGGCTCCTCATCTAGTTTCTTTGGGAAACTGGTGCACAAGACAGGAGGGAAAGAGACAAAGAAGAAATGAAAGTACAGAACATCAACCACGAAGAAACTAGAAACCATGTTCTTACTCATATAAATACAGGGTCAAACAATGAAGGAGAAAACAAAGGCAACAAAACAAAAAACGGGGATAGAGAAAGAGAAAGAGAAGGGAGAGAGGATGGGCAGGAGGGAGAGGAGAGGGAGAGGGAGACTTCATTTTTGGGCTTGTCTCTGCTGTCACTGGTAGACAGCATGTGGAGGCAGAGTCCAGATCTGTGTGACTTTATCCCAACAAGTTGGCAACAACTTTATGGCAGGGTAGTGATAATCTCAGTGAGCCTGCACCTTCTTCACCCTGAAATTCAGGCTGGCTTTTGGCCAAGCCTGAGTAGACCTGCTCAGTCTTCAGCATTCAGCTCACCTTCTGTGGGCTTGAACTCAGCTGGGGGCAGCTAGAAGGACCCAGCAGTATACAACATAATAGAGGATTTTAAAGCCCCACTTTCACAATGAGACAGATCAGATAAACAAGCAAAAAAAAAAAAAAATCAGATCTAAACCACATCCTAGAACATATGATCTTAATAGATATTTACAGATTATTCTACTTCTCTAAATAGAACATACATTCTTTCAGTAGCACATGATCTTTTCCCCAAGATAGAGCACATATCACTCCATGGAATGGCTTAGGTAAATATAAAAGAATTAAAATCACCCCATGCATCTACTGGACCCCTGTGCAATGAAGATGTAAGAGAAATTTCAATAATGGAAAATTTCAGAAAAGGCGAAGCTCCTGGAAAAAATGGTTATTTTTTATTTGTTTATTTTTGTACCTGGAATCAAGTTCACAACCTTGCACTTGCCAGGCACTAAAAAATTAACAACATACTCATAAATAACATATAAGTTGCAGAACAAATAAGAAATTTCAAAATTTCTGAATACAATGACTGTACAACTCACCAAAGCCTATGGGACACCATGAGTGCAGTTCTAAGAGGAAAATTCATCACACTTAATGCTGATGTTAGGAAAACAGAGCAACCCCAATAACCTTTTGAGAAATCTTAAGATACTTGAGTAACAATAATAAAGCAGAACTGAAATTAAATAGAATTACAGAAGAGAGTGGAAAACAATTAAATTGAGACAAAAAAATTAAAACAATGAATCAAAGAGCTGGTTCTTTGAAAAAATAAATAAAATAGATAAGCCCTTAGCCAGACTTACCAAGAGAAAGACAGAAAATACATTAATTCAATTAGATCTGAAAAATATGATCACAGCAAATACATTAAAATTAAGGAGATAGTAACTAGTAGGAAAAATTATATTCTAAGAAATTAAAAAATTTTGAAGACATGAACAGATTCTTTTTTTTTTTTTTTTTTTGTGGGACTGGGGTTCGAACTCATGACCTTGTACTTGCCAGGCAGGCACTTGTGCCATGGAGCTATCTCCCCAGCCCTATGAACAGATTCTTAAATGCATACATATTACCAAAACTAATCCAAGAAGACATAAGTATGCTTAACAACTCAACAATAAGCAATAAAATTGACCCAGAAATAATGAATCTGTCAACTAAAAATAAATCTGGGATCTGATGGATTCTCTGCTGAATTCTACAGTGTCTTTAAGGTTCTTATGTTACCAATGCTCTTTTAACTCTTCAGTTAAATTGAAAGATATGAAGTGTCCCCAAGTTTATTTATGGGAACCAGTTTCACCATGATCCCCAAACTGGACAAAGATCCAACTAAAAAAGAACACTACAGGTTAATTTCCTCAATGAATGTAGATGCAAAAAGATCATCATAATGATAAGTTGGGTTTCACCTAAGAGATGCAAGGATGGTTCCACATACACAAATCAATAATTATCATACATCACATCAACAGAAGCAGTGTTAAAAATCATACAATCATACCAATAGATGCAGAAAAGCCTTTCAACAAAATCCAAGAGCTCTTTATGACAAAAATACTGAATAAAAGATAGATATAAAGAGACCATACTTAACTATAATAAAAACTATTTATTATAAACCAGCAGCCAGCATTATAGTAAGTGGGGGAAACTAAAAGCATTCTCCTCAAATCAGGAGTGTCCACTGTCACCAACTCTAACAACACAGTTCTTGATGCATCGTCCTGAACAATCAGGCAAGAGAAAGATACAAAAGGGATACACGTACAGGAAAGGACATTCATACAGGAAAGGAAGAACTCACATTATTATTTGCAGAGGACATGATACTTTCCATAGAACACCCAAAAAATTCTACCAAAAAAAAACCCTCTTAAAATTAATAACAACTTAGTTATATATCAGGATATAAGAACAATACATAAAATCATTATCATTTGTGCACATGAATAATGAATTCTATGAGAATAAAATTATGAAAACAATATGTACATAGCATCTTCAAGAAAAACAAACTATCTAGGAATTGATGTAGGCATGCAAGTGAAAGATAACTACAAACACATACAATATTCTATAGAGAGAAATTGAAGCAGATGTCAGAAAATGGAAAGATGTCTTCTTTTTCGGGCCCAAAGTTGAGGCCAGAGACAGGGTCTTGAATTCATGTATTTTAGGACTTTTTTCTTTGTTCCTGTTGCCCAAGGTTGTTTTTATTTTCTGTCTCTTCTGTTTCCATACAAATTTTAGGATTGTTTTCTCTAGTTTGGTTAAGTATGTTGTTGCTATTTAGATTGAATCTGTACAACAGTTTTAGGAGTATGGCCATTTTGACAATATTGTTTTTTCAGGGCTGGGAGATACCTCCATGGCACAAGTGCCTGCCTGGCAAGTGCAAAGTCATGAGTTTGAACACTGGTCCCTCAAAAAACTGCCATGAACTGGATGCTCTTTGCCCTGTGCTACTCAGCCTTGGAGCCAGCCAAATATGGACCGAAACTTCCAGTAACTGAGAGCTGAGTAAACTTTTCCTTCCTTCATTTTGAGTGTCGGGTATTTGTCCCGGCAATGAGAGAAGAGTAACTGGAATAGTTGTCTTTCACCATGTACTAATTTACAATAAAAATGGGTCAAAGATATAAACATTGAAACAGAAACATTACACTTACTGGATAATAAAATAGGTAAAAATTTGAAGATATAAGTGCAGGAAAGGATTTTGCAAGAGAAATAACAAGGATCAACACATGAAATTATAGCAGATTAAGAAGCTTGTGTACAGCAAAAGTATAAATCATTACAGAGACAACTTAAAGAATGGGGAAACATTTTTGTTTGTGGAGGACTGCCTGAGCAGCTCTCCTTGAAAGAAAAGCAATTGTCTCCATTTTGACTGAGCCTGACCCTATTCCCTTGTATTGAAGTGTACAGAGCTGGCTAGGACTTCTCACTATCCTCTCAATTGGCCTTAAGCAGTGTGTATTGGTCTAGCCAAGGTGCTGGTGGTAATTTTTGAAGATAGCATGCATGTTTCCCTGATAACAGGACAAAGAGCCAATGCTCCACGGTGTTAGCTGGGATTGAGCCTCGAGATAGAGGCTATGACTTCCTGAGGCTTGAAAGATTACCCATCAAAGCTGAAGCACCAGACCCCCAACATATTAGATACTATCTCAATAGCATCATGCAAATTACTTCCTTTGCATATCTCTGAATATGGTAGAGGTGAATGCAGGCCTCCTACTTAGCCCAGCTCACAGTGTTCACCTTCTTCCCACAATTCCCCTCACTGTTGACGTTCTTCCCACAGTTCCCTTTTGCAAGCCACTCCCACTTCTCCAATGAATAAAACCTGAGTGCAACCCTGGGTCGCTCTCTTGGTTCTGGAAATCCATCTTCATGGCTCCCCAGTAATTATATGTATATAGGTCTTAGTGTCTTTGTGGATTGCGCCGTGGATTGCGCTGGGAGTGGTAGATTGGAATTAACTTGGTGGAATTCCAATAACGTGGTTTTAGGATTGTAAGTTTAGACTTCTTAGGCCGAGATGAGAACCAAGAAGGGACTCGGACATTTGCCAGCTACCCCTCAGATGGCGGACTAATATCTAAAATACATAAAGAAGTCAAAAATGTTAAACTTCCTGATATTAAAGACCCAAATAAGAAACAAACAAGAAAAAATGAACAGATATTTCACAGTGGAAGAAATAAAATGGTCAGTACATATAACATTTTTTTCAGTATTTCTGATCATTAGAAAAATGCAAGCCAGAGCTGGGCGTGGTGGCACACGCCTGTAATCCCAGCACTTGGGAGGCTGAGGCAGGAGGACTGGTGCGAGTTTGAGACCAGCCTGGGCTACAAAAGTGAACTCAAGGCCAGCCTGAACTGCATAGTCAGACCCTGTCTCAAAAAGGAAAAAAAAAAAAAAAGCAAACTAAAACAATATTAAGATTCCATCTTACTCTGTTAGGAATGGTGACCATTAAAGCATCAATCAATAACAAATGCTGGCATAGTTATGGTGAAAAAGGAAGCATCTTGTTTGGTGGGAATGTAAACTAGCACCACCATTATGGAAAGTAGTATGGAGATTGCTCAAAGAATTAGAAATTCTATATAACCCAGTTACCCAGTTACCCCACTTATCAACATCCTCTCCCAAAAGGTTTAAGACGTACTACAGCAATGCATGCACACCAATAACAGTGCAATTCATTGATATCTAAATCCTGGGAGAAGGTTGCATGCACATCCACAGACATTGGATAAATAAAATGTAGTAGCTGTGTATAATGGAGTATTTCTCAACTGTAAAGATGAACAAAATTGTAGGAAAATGGGTGCACCTAGAAAATATAATGTTGAGTGAGATGAACAAGTTGAAATACTGTATGGTATCTGTTGTTCGAGTGAGGCAAAGCACAAAAAGAACAATAAAGGATGAAGAGAAGGGGACAAGGGAGTGGACTTCTTGCCGCAGGGAAGTAGTCCAAGGGAGCCCCTCCTTCTCCTCATGTTTCCCATTTCTGTCATATTGGAAGTGGAGCCAGATCCTCGACACTGAGCTACACCTCCTGCCCTGTTAATTTTTTTTTTTTTTTTTAACTTTGGAGTTAGGGTCTCACTGAATTGCCAAGTTTCCCAGGCTGGCCTTCCACTTGCAAACCTTCTGTGTCAGCTTCCCAGAGAGCAGCATGGCTGTGCCAGTGGACACCCTGGGTTCTTGTTGGAAGGAGTGTTATGCTTTCTGGCTTCCCACGTTGCCCACAGGGATTCAGCCCACAAAGCCTTTCACTCTGGGGTCTGCAGAGGTAGTGGCAAATGTGCCTTCATCACTGCTTTTGCTGACAGGGCCCCCTGAGAGCAGGACTGGGGTCAAGGTGAACTGGACATTCAGCCTGAGGATTCTGGCTTCCCTCCACATGCATATATATATATGGTTTTTTAAAAAAATTATTTATTTATTTATTTTCTTGTTTCAGAACTTTGTTTTTTATTTATTTTCATGGCCAGCTCAGCTTGCCCTGAGGGCAGGGCTGGCGCAGCATGTGGTGCTAGGGATCGAACTGCGGTCCTTGCAGCCGCCCAAGCTTTCCTAAGCAGGCGCTTTAGACCACTGAGCCATCTCGCCGGGCCCCCACATGCCTTTTTTTGTCTGGACCAGGATGCTGTTTCTGCCCCACCTGTCCATTGTCTTCTGCAGCCTATGTGGGAGTCTTGGTGGGGGCCATGCAAACAGAGTCCCTGAGTTGGCAGGGCTTCCAGGCCACCATATCCACTGCAGAGTCCTTCTCTTCCCAGTGCTTCTGCTGGCTCAGTTCCTTTTCCACTTCATGACATAACAAAACTGAGAGCCGGGCGTGGTGGCTCATGCCTGTAATCCCAGCACTCGGGAGGCTGAGGCAGGAGGATTGGTGCGAGTT
>PVJA010012867.1:0-26103 GCA_004027025.1 Myocastor coypus
ACAATATGCAATATGTCAACTTTCAAAGAAAAAAAGGGGGAAAAGAAAAAAAAAAAGTAATGTGGATTTAGAAAGGTTAATGTTTAGTTGTTTGATCAATCTTATATACCTATATGTATTAATCTAAACTGATCCAATGATGAAAATATGTAATATAACCATTGTTAAATTTAAACAATAAAAGAATTGAAAAAAAAAAGATATTAGAAATGGTATTTATTTAGAAGACGAAAATGACAAGTATTTCAAGCACAGCATTGCACACTACTGATCTCAGTGGAGTTGCTTAGTTCACACTTAGCAGCAGAGAGTTAGTCAAGGTCAAAGTTCTACCCATTAACTGCTATTTTCAAAAATCTCTCAGAAATTCCTAGGACAAGACTAGGTCCTAGCACATTTTAATACTTGGAATATGTGGGACTATTCCAAAAACATACATGCAACAAATAAGTGTTCTGTGAGGGTTTGTTATAGCCGTGTTCAATTCTCTTCCAGAAGTCACCTTTGCTATGTAATGAACCGAACAGAGAAGGAAACTTTTATGAAGTCCTGTGTTTGCAACTTAAATCCACTGCCGAATCACGTTGAGAAGGTTTTATATGCTGGGTTGCGCCTCTTTTATTTATATTTGCATGTTTTGTCTATTACTATAGAGCATGATTTACTGTTGATCTGAAATACTCTTCTACTTTTAACTTATTCTTTTAACTTATTCTTGGGTACTTTGGAATAAGTTTATACATCCATACGTATAAAGCTAATGGCACCCGCATTTTAAATCATTTGTTGTCTTAATCTTGGAGTTCTGCATAGGTCATTTTTGGGCATGGTTATCAGCAAGGAAAGACTGAAAACAAAACTTTGAATCATATCAAAGGAAAATTAACTTCTAACCCTTTTATGTCAGCTAGGTAGCACCATTTGATAGTAATGCCATATTGAAAAGAAAAACAAGAAACAAAAAGGAGAAACACGGAGGCACCCCAACTGACAAAATCCTTATTTTCATGAACAAATTGAATGGGAGCATTGGGCAAAATTTTGCTTCCTTGGCCGTCTTCCCACACAATGGAACAAATTAAGTTCGTGGACTGAATACCACTGCACTCCCATAGGAACTGGAGGAGTCTGAGCAAGAGTGCTAGCCGGTTGGCTTGTAAAGCACAAGAGAAGGTGCTTGTCCAGGATTGTAAGGCCTCTAGCCGTGTAGCCACAGCCACTGAAGAGACAGATAATGAGGGACTGTTAAGACACACTACAGTCTTAGCAGTGATCCATTTTAACATTCTGTTCTTTCTACATAACTTCAGACATCACTGGCGTTTTCATACATGTATTTTATCTTACTGTGATTATAACTTTGCAAGTACTGGAATGCTCAATATGTAATGTAATAATTAAATGGAATATTTAGGTGAAGAGGTCAAAGTTGCAGTGTTATGCTTTTTTTTTTTTTTTTAGTTTTCTTAATGTGAATCAAAATTATAAAAATTCAAGATTATTGCATTTTTTTTAAAATTGAAGATCAATGTTTCATTTTCAGTTCTAGTAAATGTTTCTTGTGAGAACTTCAAAACTTACTCTTCTCTTTATTTAATTGGAAGCTCTATTTCCTGTAACTCAGAATTCACCATTTGAAAATTAAATACACCAGTCTATGTGTATGTACCTTACCTGCTTCCTCTTAGTCCAAAGAGAAGTATATTCTTTCCTTTTTTTTTTTTTTCTTTCTTTCTTTTTTCTATGCAACATCAATAGGGAGGCGGGTCATGCCCACACACTGCACTCTATAGAATGATTGTGAGGAAAATATGCAATATGTCAACTTTCAAAGAAAAGAAGGGGGAAAAGAAAGAGAAAAAAAAGAGAAAAAAAAAGTAATGTGGATTTAGAAAGGTTAATGTTTAATTGTTTGATCAATCTTATATACCTATATGTATTAATCTAAACTGATCTGAAGATGAAAATATGTAATATAACCATTGTTAAATTTAAACAATAAAAAAATTGGAAAAAAATAAATAAATACACCAGTCTACGTGCCTACTTAGAAATATGCATTCTCTTCTGCCCAGTGCTATAATAGGCAGAGGTTACTTGTAATTATCTTCAAAATTATAATATTTTCATCCATGAAAATCTATGTGGCACTCCTATTTGTTTATTTTCTGGGTGTGCAGGGTCTCACTACACAGCTCAGACTCAGTGATTGTCTTGTTGCCTGCCCCCCAAGTGCTGGGATTACAGGTGCGTACCACCCCGCCTGGACTCCATCCCCAGCACAGCAGGACCCAGGTGTGAGGTCGGCACTGCAGGCAGGGCCAGGACTCGAACCCTAGTCCCTGAACTTCTCCCTAAGCAAGCGCTTAGTCCCTTGAGCTATATGGTCGGCCCTTCTGTTTTAAAATCTACATCTTAAATAGTAATTAATCTTGTGCGCCTAAAAGACAGTTCCCTTACTCTATAGTTATTTCTCACCTGTAATCAATCATTTTCATTTTATTTAAGGTACTAAGATTGTTGAACTAGTGAGGTTGAAATTTCAGCAGATGGTACAACCCTAGAGTTTTGTTGGAGCTTGATATATTAAGGATTTTTGGCACATCAGAAGTCCTATCTGCTCGCTCCAAATTTAGACAAACACTAAATAAAAAGTAATCTGATTGGGGTGACTCTAAAAATGAACTATTAGTACATTATGTTTTAAAACATTTGATAACTATCTGAATTTTAAATAAAATTCATATGGTAATTGAAATGCAAAAGACTAAAAATTGCTTGCTATGTTATAAGACAGGTGCTATTTTCTTTTCTTCCTTTTTTTTTGTATTTAGTATAAGGTCTATAGGATCTTACTACACAGCTGGGACTCAGTGATTCTCCAGTCTTCAGCCTCCTAAGCGCTGGGATTATAGGCATGTAGCACCATACCACGTTTCCATTGTCATCTTAGCGTGGCCTGGGGGTGTGGGATGGATGGGCAGACCAAGGCCTGAACCCCCAGCCCCTGTGTCTGCCTAAAGGGGTGCTTTAATTCATTAAGCTATCTGGCCAGCCAAGGCAGATGCTATTGTCTGATAGTTTTCTTCTGAATTAACAAATACACTCTTGGACAGAAATCTACATAGAAAAATTAGAATAGCATACATTGAGGTTTGCAAATGAAACTCTGGAAGTGTGATGAATTTATCAATAAGGAGATAATTTTCAGGTGGCAAAATATTTATTATCTCATTAGGTTAGATATATAGATTTACAGAAAAGAGAAACATACTCATATTGAACTCTAACTTAAATCTATCCTGACAGCATTTTAAGACTTTTATAGGGATATTTAATAATCAGTCTCTTACTTATAATACTGCTTCTCTTCCTACTGAGCTAATAATATAGAACCACAATTTTGTATGCGTGTGTGTGTGTGTGTGTGTGTGTGTGTGTGTGTGTGTGTTTAGTACAGGATCTGTAGGGTTTCACCACACATATCAGGCTCATAGTAATCCTCCTGTTTTCAGCCTCCCAAGTGCTGGGATTACAGGCCCATGCACCCCTGTCCAGGCTCCGTCACTGTCTCAGCACGCCCCAGGGGCTGGGCCCAACCCGGCATGCCTGCGTGGAACTCTGGTACCTGCGCCTGCCTAACAGTCCACTGAGCTATCAGGCTGGCCCTCAAGATTTTTAGTTATAACCGTCATCATTATTCTTTTTTCTTAGAATCAAGGTCACCTGCTGTGTGTGTGTGTGCCTGTGTGTGTGTGTGTGTGTGTGTGTGTGTGTGCACGCATGCATGTGTATTTCCATGGTTCTCCTGATCAATGATTTCCCTTGTGTGACAATGTCTGTTAGACATGTTCCATCGCCCTAGGGAATCATATTACATCTTTCCCTTTCTGTCTGCCTACAGATAAAGAAGTTCTTCACTTTGCTCTCTCTGTCTCTCTTCCTCTGTCTCTGTTTCTGCCTCTCTCTCTCTCTCTCTCTCTCTCTCTCTCTCTCTCTCTCTCTGCCTCTCTCTCTCTCTCCTCTCTTAAATACAGTGCATTCAAAGTACACTCGTGGGACAATCAGAAGCTTCACAGGCCTTCACATATTTACACAAGATAAGCATACTTTACAATAGCATTCCTACAACTATTCCATCATAGAATTACTAGACATCTTTGCCAGCCTAAGTCCAATGGAAAGCATGCATTGTTAATAATTCTTAAGTTTATTTTAAAATTTCAAATAAGCCACAGATATCTGGCTCACTCCATAGGTAAGGTTATGAAATGTTACCGCATGGCAATACATTCATATATATAAGCTTATGGGCCGCATTCTTCTGAATAACTTAAACTCTAGCATTTCTGACTAGTTGGATTTAAAATATATTTTGCATGATATGATTAATATTCATTTCCTGGCTCAGGATAAGGGAGTACAGCTCAAATTATAGGGTGATCACAGAAAGAGGCAGAAAGAGAAAGGCAGAGAAGGAGAGGCAGAGAGAGAGAGAGAGAGAGAGAGAGAGAGAGAGAGAGAGAGAGAGAGAAGCAGAGAGAGAGAGAGAGAAATTGAGTTACTACATGTGTATGGGGTGTTGACCAGACTGCCATTTAGAAAAGCATGCTGTACTTACTACAACAATATAGATCTAGAAATCAGCAGTTATTTAAAAACCACCACTATCAAAGACAAAAAGTCACATTATCTGAAATCTACGATTTGCAAAACCAGGATAATTACATATCATACAAAAACAATACTCTTTAAATCTAACATTGTGAGAATTCTCATATTATTTCAATTGTTAGTTCACAGAAGTTGAAGATACTAAATGGTATTCTTTTACAAGTAATTGATGATGGTTTTGATTTATGTTTAAGTAGTCTTACAGAATTACCACACCTCTTAATGCAGTAATTTCAGCGTGAGAGAATAACTTAAGGTAAAACTAGATGTAGTGGGTTGAGAAAGTAATAAACATTACTATTTTATTACTGGCAAACCAATGAAGATACCATAAACACCTTGTTCAGTTTAAATGTTTCAAATGGCTAGGAGATCTCTCTCTCTCTCTCTCTCTCTCTCTCTCTCTCTCTCTCTCTCTCTCTCTCTCTCTCTCTCCCTCTCTCCATTTCTCTTTCTCTTGCATGCAGGAGCATGTGCTAGTTCTCTCTTTCTGAACTGGGAATTGAACTCAGTCCTTTGCACACGGAGGCAAGTGTTTGTACCACTGAGCTATATTCTAGGCTCAGGGATTTCTCTTTTATCAAAATTTGTGACCTAAATCTTGTATTTTCCACAGATGAGGTAATCCAATTGAAATGTGCCACAGAGAGTCCATAGTAGAAAATGTGCTGATTTCTTTGCCTGATGAAAGACCTACACAACTTTTATCTGTTTGGTACTTAAATCAAATCTAGTGTCAGAGTTTATTCTATTATTTCTCACTTGTAGGGCTTTCTTTATTATTGTAGATCACCAAAGGTTAAAGTCATTTAATATTTTATTTACTAAATTTATTCTCAGACCTAGTTGTAGGAAAAGCTTCTAGGCATTGGAAAAAAATTTGGAAGAGAAAACACAGCTAATGAGAATATATGAAAGGTTCAAGTGTATACACAAATATATATATCACATTTCTAACTTGTTTTAGAAAGAAGTGAAAAGTACTCTTCTATGACAGATTTAAGAGAAAATGGATGATGGCTCATCTCTTAAGAGACAGCTCTTTCAATGCTTTGTGAGACTTTGTTTTTAAGTACAAATTCTACAATAGAAAGTTTCAAAGCTTAATGTTACTGAGGGCTGGCAATGGAAGGACCTGAAAGAAAATGTGTGCATCCTGGGAAATACTACTCATGCCATTTGCATTTTCATTGGCTTGTTTGTCTTGATAGTAAATGCTACCTTTTGTGATGTAAAAAAGGAGCCTTGGCTTTTGCTATACAATTTATGCAACTGACTTAATGCTCTTTTGCTAATTCTTTCTTTATGTAATATATTTTTATTTACAAAAAACTAAAAAGAATCAGAACAAAACAATATGAGAATAACAATGGTTACAATGCTCGCACATCATAATTTAAAATTAGTTACTCGGAGTACCAAACAAAGACAAAACTTCTGATGCGTCCTTCCTCAACACAGCCAAGTGTGTCATGGCTGCCCTTGATACATTGCTTTTGTTTGGTTGGTTTTGTTTTTATTATTATTTTGAGCGTTTATTTTTTAAAGAGAGTACAAGTTATAATTAAAACTGAAAATTTACAAATGGCACACTTAACAAAGTAATATGAACTTCATGATATTTGTTGGAATATAAAAGGTTGTCTTCCAACCAGTTATTCATATTACGAGACGTATGCATCCTGTAAAATTGGAAAAAGAAAAGAAAGAAATGCATAAGTAACTGAGAAGACAAAAGAATTAATTGAAGAAAGGAGATGAAGCAAATTTAAATCATTAACCACTTCTTTCCACAGAGCAGCAGAAATGCAGTGTAGATACACTGAATTGCTCAAGGACACAAAGTTAGATCAGATAAATCTTAAGGACACTGCATCTAATGCCCAATGTGATGCCTTAGTCATTAATTACATTCTTCTGAAAATGCTGTGAGTTGGGAGGCAGGAAGATCAGTGTGTGTTCGAGACCACCCTGGGCTACAAAATTGAGCTCAAGGCCAGCCTGAACTGCAGGGAGAGAATCTGTCTCAAAAAGACAAAAAAAAAAAAAAAATGTGGTGAGATTTAGGAATCTGATTTTAAAAACAATAGGCTTATCTATTTTTCAGGTTATGATAAAGTATTGACCTATTTTATCTATTCTGAAATTCCATCAAAATATTCTTACTTCTGTACATCCCCGTCACCTGGGTTTTATCAGAATTCTTCATTCATAACCTGTTGACTAAATCTTGTGTCAAAATGCAAGTACAATCTCATGATAGCAATTATTCAGTTTGATATGATGGGTCATTTGTTTACCTTTGTTGGTTAGGTTTGCTGTAATATCCCCTAGTTGGTTATTATGTATACTTTAACAAATGAATTATTCCATGTTGTATATAATAAAAATAGATACAATTTTTGAAAATAAAATTAACTATGCCATCTCCTGTACTATGAAAATTTAAGAATACTCCTGGCCAGACTGAATCAACATTGCTTAGGCTGATTTTGAACTTGCAACAGTCCTGAGTCAAACTTCTGAGTACTGGGTTTACAGACATGCACTGCGTGCCTGGCCTGAAGTTGTGTTGTTTTGAGTAAGATGAAATGTTAGATCAAGTGAATTAATAGATTCCTCATTCTAAATATTTAACAAGACCTTTGTCTTGGTTACTCTTCTCTCATTGCTGGGACAAATACCCGACACCTAAAATGAAGGAAGGAAAGATTTGGGCAGTTCACATTTACTGGAGGTTTTAGTCCATTCTTGGCTGGCTCCAAGGCAGAGCAGCACAGAGCAGAGAGTAGTAGTTTATGGTGGTGGAATAATTCCAACAGAGGCAACTGACCAGCCAGGGCAACAGAGAGAGCAATAGCGGGAGTCTGCCTGCTTGTCTGTCTGTCTGTCTGTCTGTCTGTCTGTTTCTATCTTACATTCAGGCTCTCTGCCTCAGCCTATCCACCTCAGGCCACACCCGTAGTGCCAGAAGTACTCAAAACCATAATTCCCTCAGTACTAAAACACATAATCTCAGTAGATCATGGATCAAGTCTCAAACTCTAGAAGTCCCTGCCCCATGATTGCATGAGGCTCTGGGGGGGACAACTAGACATAAACCATAACAACCTTTATGATAAGAGTAAACATAAATATGGTTGGAGTTTTTCTTATGTGGATGTATGTTGTTTTAATGATGAAAAATGTGATACATAACACGAAAAGAGCAAGTTGTAGAAATCATTATGAAGCTTATGTCATTTGTCTTTCATTATATATTTCTCTTCACTTATCATATTTTCATCGTGTTTTGGAAATTTATTTGGAATTCATAACACAGGCATTAGATCTGTTCTATTCCTGCACAATGCACTCTTAAATTTGCAAAATATACCTTCTTCAATTCATTGCAAGACATCCGACGTCTCTGAGACAAAATTTCAGCTCCAACCTTGGTTATCTACGTGCTAATGATTATTCCGAAGTGGGCAAGAGTGCTCGCGGTCTGCACGCAGCCCTTCTTGCCCACACAGCTCACCAGCGCTTTAAACTGTTATAAAACTACCGCCTACGGTTGCTCATCTCTAAATTCTAGCCATGGGTGTCCGCAAGGAGGAGAAGACCTAGTTTTTGTTTTGTTTTGTTTTTTGTTTTCTTTCTCTCTTTTCTTTTTACCTTTGATACATCTCATTTTATTTTCTTAATTTTTATTTTAAAGAGTAAAACTAGCAGAAACAAAATTAGAAAAACAGTAACAGGGTAGAGTACATACAGTACAAAATTTCAGAACAAGAACAAAAATGTAACAGTGGTTGAATTATATATTTTCATCCAGAAGACCTAGTTTTGATCCCACCTTCTTAAGCACATCTTTTAGCTGATGTAGACTCTGTTTTGACTTCCTGTTTGTTTGTTTTTTCCGCCCCCCCCATGGCCCCCTCCACTATTCTTAAGAAATGCGTCTACTGGTGAGGCCTGACCCCCTCACTTCTTTTCAGTTGCCAGTTCTGTTCTATATGTATTTTCTTCCTAACATATTTAGCATCATTTCGTTGTGAGATTCTTGAACAATGAAGACTTAAATGCATTGCCTCAAATACAGCCCCTACTTTCAACTTTAAATATGATATCTATTTGTGTGCTTTAAGCCTACATTTTAAAAATATATTAAAAAAACAGTAAAATTCTCTGGCCATTAGGTATAAAATGCATGATTGATGAGTATTATCAATCCACCCGTGGGGCTGGGGAGATAGCTCCGAGGCACAAGTGCCTGCTGGGCAAGTGCAAGGTCGTGAGTTTGAACCCTGGTCCCCCCCCCCAAAAAAAAAAAAAAATCCACCCTCAGCGTTAGAAAACTGCTGTCCTGAGTTCCAGTTCCCGTGAGGTTCCACAAATGTATCCATCTCCTCGGCCCACCTTGTTCGAAGTTTCTTCTCTCCACTTCTGATTTCAGTTGCCACTGTTAGGAAGTCAGCACATGTGTCTTCCTACTTGTTTGTTGGTGGCAACTTCATCCGCCTAGAATTTCTGCTTCATGTTTTCATCTTTCATGTCTATGCCAAGTAGTATATGCTACCTCAAGCAACCTTTTAATAGTTTCCGTCTTCCACTGCTTTTTTTTTTTTTTCATTGATGTCCTTATGATGGAAACATTACCATCCACCTCCAGACCACTCAAGAGCAGTCACACTTCACGTCTATGCTAAAACTCTGATAACTGCAGCCCTCTTCCTGCTTCTAACTTTCTGCTACATGTAAGATTTGTCTATTGCATGCGATTTCCATTTTGTTTCAAGATTACAGGTAACTTTGAAGTAAACACTGCATTTAAGGATGATCTCTTTCCCTAAGCCTCTCCATAGTCATTTTCTCAATTACAGGTAGGAATACCCTTCAGATTAGGCTAGGTAAAAGGCAGGTCATCATGAATATGTAATTGATCTAGTCTGCTCCTGGAAAAGAAATATGATACCAAATTGTTAATGAAGTTTTAAAAATGTCTCACAAGATCCATTTTTATATATAGGGCTGAAAATGATTAAAAATGGAAGAATAATAAATCCCTAGAATCAGCTAATGGATTTATTAAGGTGTTCAAAATCCTGTTCTACCTTTTAGGAATCTGAGTATAGTGCTATTTCCTGCGCAACTTTCTTATTTTCTAAATCATTCTTGCAACACTCGGTCTCCCTGTAATTGTTCCCATATACCGAAGTGGAAGAGTGTCAGACTAAGAATCTCACATATAATGTGGAAGCATCAGAGATTTTGCTTATTATTTGGAATTTATGGTGTCAACTCACTCTGGCTAAGTCTCAAGTTATAGAATATTGTAGGGATAGGAAGAACTGCTGCTGAAGTGAGAATAATTTGTACATTGATTATTTTTTTTTTACTCTTCTGAGGAAGATGTTAAGAAATGATTAGTAACATTTTTCAGGTCTAAAATGTTTTGAAGGAGAACTCAATCTCCTGGCAAACAAGTTTCTCTTGGAGTTAAAAAAGTAAAAAGAAAGTTAAATGCTTTCTTGTAGTCCTAAGTTGGAACTTTAGAAATAGTTTATGTTATAATTTTATAATTGATCTTCTCCAGAGAGATTACTTTTAAGAAATTGTCTAGTAAAATAACAAGCTGTATGATTACTGCCTCTATCATTGAATTTTCTTCAAAATAAACAGGATTGAAATGAACATTTTAGCAGCTGAAAAATGATGATCAGCCATGTCACTGAAATTCAATATGATGATTTTTTTTTCAGAAAATACTTATTCATTCAAGAACAGTTATTAGTAAATTAATCTATATTCTGCTGAGTAAGCCAGAAATGCTATCAGATAGTGAAAATTCAAGTTTATAGCAAAAGCCTTTCACTCATATTGACAGTGCATGGGAGATGGCTATTAATAATTTATTGTAGAGTGCAATTATGTGAAATTAATCTGTTCATTTAACAGACTTTGGGAATTCTTCTGATAACATTTCGAAAGTTGTTTCAGCAAAGGAAAACAGGGCCAGTGAGATAGCTCAGCAGACTGAGCACCTGCTGAGTCAAGGGCACAGGCCAGGGTTTGATCTCCAGCACCACAGACCCTGCCAGTCCCACCCTCAAGCTTGCTGAGCTGGGCACAGAGCTAGGGCGTGGTGGTACAAGCCCAATTCCAGCACTTGGGGACACTGACAATAGCAAGGTCACTAGGAGCCCAAGCTGCATAGTGAGACCCTGCACCATATACATAAAAATAAATTATTAATCAAATTTAATTGTAAAGAAGAAAGATATCCATTTAAAAATGTCAGAACAATTTAAGAATCATTAATCCACCAAACCTCCGACTGCAAATAAGCCCCACATATTTACGTATATTGTTGCTACTAAGGGAATTCAGCGTGGGAAACAGAATTACATAGGTTTTATGCAATTGAAAATGGTCAAAATATTGTCTTAAATTAAAATATTGACATGTTCAAAATCATTGAAATATTCTTTTCTAATTGAAATGTTAATGTTTGTTCTCTAGATCATGAAGGTAGCTGTATACTACAGCCAAATTTATTAAGTATAGACTATTTAAATGTTACTAGCATGAATCTTGTTTATTTTTTCTGGAACCTGGGATTGAACTCAGGACCTTGCACTTGCCTGGCAGGCACTTGTATTACTTGAGCTCCCCGGCCCCTCCAGTGTGAGTTTATTTATATGTTCTAATTGTAAACAAATGCAATCATAGCTTAGCAGTCCCCCTGTCCATAACACGCATAATATCTCCTTTCTCCCTGGCCATAATGTCCCAAAAGGGAACGGGCTCTGGATAATGCCAGTTTTCATTGCATTGTGTTTAGAAGTTCAGCCTGTATACTGAAGACACAATATCAGGTTCCATCCACAGTTTGTATGACTGTGTGACTTTTGGATGTTCTATCTTGATATGGATTCATTCATTAAACATCATTAACATCATCATCATATTCAGCACTGTTTACTTGCTAGTAAATTCATGTGATGCCTCCCACACCCCTAATATTAATTTTATATAATTTTCTTCCTCGAAGTAAAGGATAATAGCTCATATATGATCTTGAATCTTTTGAACTGGAATTTCAGAAATCACTTATGAAATAATCCCTAGCTTTCTCTTCCTTTCCCATTTCTTCTCCTTCTCTTTTTCCTTCCTTTCTCTCCTCCCCTCCCCTCCCCTCCTCTGTGGTCTCCTCTCCTCTCCTCTCCTTTTCATTTTTTTTCTGCTCTGTCTGGCTCAGTTAATCATAGAAATAAACTGCAAGCTAAGTATATATAAGTCCATAGTCAGATTTTCCCCAAAATCATCATTCTAAAAAAATTTGTTGTTGTTGTTTTCTTGGCTTGATTTTCAGATCTAGTTACTGAAAAACACAGAAAGGAGGTGTAACTTTCTCTATTGACGTTGGCTTTATATGTACCTCTACCTAATTTCTCCCATAACTTCTTCAAATTGTAAACGTTAGTTTTAGATTCTTTATTATCAGATTACTTGTACTTTTGATCTTTACTTCCTCATTAACATGCCTTGTACCTCAAAGAAGTATATATATATATATATATATATATATATATATATATATATATATGGTAAATTTGGTATTCATAGGCATGTTAAAAGCAGAAGCAGAGGGCTAGGGGTATCGCTTAGTGGTACCATACATGCCTGGCAGAAGCAAGGTCCTGAGTTTGATTTCTAGCACACACACACACACACAGACACACATACCCATGCAGACACACACACACAAAGTAAAACATTGAAGTGTGCTGCTAAAGAAATATAAACAAATTATCACTTTTAATTAGTAAATTATGTACTAGATCTGCATACATCATAGAAGTAATATGAATGTCTATACTCAGTAAATGCATTATGGAATTTCAAGTTATGGCATATATTTTTAGTAAACTAAAATGCATTACAAATGAAAGCATTATTTTATGACCATCCAAAGTAGTATGAGTGAGATACTTCTGCACATGTTACTGTGATGAGTCTGTTACTGTTTTTTTTAATTTTCCTTTTCTTATCATAAGAAAAAGAAGAAAAATTTTATAATTTATATTTCTTCATAAATTTGTGACATTTTACTTTATGAACATCATATCTTATTATAGTTCTATCAGAATTAGCATATTATTATTATTACTATTATTATGGCCAGCTCAGGTTACTCTGGAGATGAGACTGGCACAGCATGTGGTGCTGGGGATTGAACCACAGTCCCTGCAGTCACGTAAGCTTTCCTAAAGAGGTGCTTTAGACCACTGAGCCGTCTCATCTAACCTTAAATTTGATCTTATACTTTTAAGAATTGTATAAAAGTCTGTATTCTCTGAACTTAACATTATTTTTGTGACTTTCTTTATATACCAGTGCCTGTCAGAGGAGCAAAGCATAAAATACACTTAACAAGTTCAGATTTGCATCTCCTTTGTTTAAAACATTTTAGTATTTGAAAGTACTTTATGCTTTTACTTGGGATATTTTTTTTTTTCCTTTGGAAAGTGTTAAGTATCCAAAGGCTCAGGAAAAGATGTTCTCATGCCAGAGGTATTAGTTTTATTCCCTTACATAATGGCTAATTTACACATTATTTCAATACAATAAAAACTAGGTTGACTTTTGCATATGCAGTGGTCACTCTCCAAAGTGTAAGCCTTACTTACTGGAGACTGTAAAGTCCTTATATAGCCAAATTAGTTACAGTGAAATTACAATTTTTAAAAGAGTTACTGTAGTGGAAAAATGTTCTGGACCATGTTCTATGATATATTTGTTCTGAGCATAATTAAAAGCCTTCCCCAAAAGGATAAAGTTAGTTTTGGTTGCTATCGAACGAAGGCCAGAAAGATAGCTCAGCAGACTAATCACCCGCTTAGGCAAGCACAGGGATGGAGGTTCCATCCCTGGCCCCTTGGGCTGCCTGCCCTCCCCCACCAGGTTCGCTGAGCCAGTGACTGAGTCCAGGCGTGGAGGCACACGTGTAATCCCAGCACTGGAGAGGTTGAAAGCAGGAGAATCGCTAGGAGTCTGAGCTGTGTAGTGAGACCCTGCAGACCTGGTACGAAATATATTTACATATATATATATATATATATATATATATATATATATATATATATATATTTTTTTTTTTTTTTTTTTTTTTTTTTTTTTTTTTTTTTTTTTGTCTTATTGAGACAGGGTCTCACTATGCAGTTCAGGCTGGCCTTGAGCTCACTTTTGTAGCCCAGGCTGGTCTCAAACTCGCATCGATCCTCCTGCCTCAGCCTCCCAAGTGCTGGGATTACAGGCGTGTGCCACCATGCCCGGCTATATTTTTTTTTTTAAATTTAAAAAAGAAATATGTGAACAGATACAAGTATATTATAGAACATATAATGAGATATATACACATATATATACATATTCATATATAAGTACATGTATCTTTTATGTGTACATGTTACTTATATATGTATATGTCTATATAGAACATATGCACATATATGCAAAAATTCAATATAACCTAATACTCCAGATAGATGAGGTCAATGTTTTAAAGTTATTTTGCTTGGTTGAAGAGATTGAGAAAGGTGAACCACCTGCAGCTTCGCATGCTCGCCCTGAGCTCGCCGTGGGGAGCAGCCCCTCACTCAAGTCGACTTCCATCCTAACGAGAGCAGACGTTGCAGATTCTGAACCAGGGATTAATGCCATTGTGGTGGCCAAGGAAATGTCAAGATCTAAAATGGTCTTAGGTTTTAAATTGCCTGTGATGTCATGAGTAGAGCCAAAGGAAAATTTCCTCTAAGATAATCCAATATTAGTCTAATCTCCAAACTACTTTTTAAGATACTTACTATGAAAGCATTCGTCCCTATCCTACTTCATAGGTGCTCCTCAGTAATAAGACCAAGCAGTGCTATGTCCCTGAGAAATTATGAATACCTGATAACAGATTCAGGCGCACTGAAATTCCAGGAAAGAGAAAGACGTTCTTTGTTTTGGAGACAAATTCTAAATTTAAAAAATTTCAAAACAAAAGTATGTTTCCACATACTTTTAAAAAATTTATAATCTTACATGGGACAAACCAAACCGATGCAAAAATTCAAGAAGAAGAAAATTATTGCACAGAACGTGAATAAATAAATAAATATTTTTTGTTGTTGTCCTCATTGTATTTATTTAATTATTTTTAATTTAATTTAATTTTTTGTTTAAATTTAACAATGGTTATATTACATATTTTCATCATCAGATCAGTTTAGATTAATAGATATAGGTATATAAGATTGATCAAACAATTAAACATTAACACATTCAATCAACATTACTTTTTTTCTCTTTTCCCCTTTCTCTTTTTAAAAGTTGACATATTGCATATTGTCCTCACAATAGTTCTACAGAGTACAGTATGTGGGCATGACCCACCTCCCTATTGATGTTGCTAAGAAGAAAAAAAAAAGAAAGAAAAAAAGAAGAAATGAAAAGAAAATTCTTCTCTTTGGACTAAGAGGAAGCAGATACATACACAGTCAAATGTTCTGCAATTGCAGTGGGCCACCAGTGAAGCTTGTAATGTTGGAGGCTATTGAATCTAAGCCTCCTAAAGCTCATCTCATGAATCTAGCTCTGTGTTTCATGCATTGTAATTAAGCTTTTTTTTTTTTTTTTTTTTTTTTTCTTGCTGGGTGACCAAGGGCAAGTCGAAGCAAGACCTATATAAGAAAACATTCATTTTTTTTTGTATCTTCCAGGGTCAAATCCCCTCAGAATTAATTTTGGGACCATATACAGTACTTTGTAGAGCTGTTGTTAGTGTCAGCCTTCGGGACGAGTCACGGTCATTGCTTGGCTAAATGCATTTATTTATAAAACTTACTATCTGTAAACAATTCAGAGTCAAGTGAAGAGATCATTTTTTTCATAACTTTTTTTTTTAATCAGCTATGTACTCTCTTAAGGAGTCATCAAGTCATTAATAGGAAAGCTGTCTTACCATCTCTTTTAAGGCAGCTGAAGTTCCTAACGCACCATGAAACATTTCTACCTCAAGAAGCTGCAGGTGGGCAATTATTTTACTTTTGGAAATGAAGTCTTTTGCACTACACGTTTTCAGGCTGTGGCTGCCCATTTGAAAGGCTGAAAGGAGTGGATTTTTCAAATAATAGGAATCCAGCTCTTTTACTGAATTTAAGAAAGCTGCCGTTAAAGAGATTAAAAGGAATTTCACAAACAAACACAACTTATTTGCCAACCCCATCCTCAGGGTCTGCTGAGCCCAACCCCACCAAACAAACAAACAGAAAAAAAAAAAACTGGGTTTAATTTTCTTCATGTCTGCGTCAATGACTAATAATGAACTTTTCAGACTGAGCTAGACCGTCCTGTAACTACCAACATAATAATGTTAAGATTTTAAACTTCACAATTTTCATGGGCCTTAATGTACTAACTAGTGAGGATTTAGGGTACAAATAAGGCCATAAAAATATCCATAGTTTGTGACTTTTTCATTCTCAGTGTACTAGGCTTAGGAAATAGTGTCCTTTGTGGTTAAAAATGAGCAGAACATAGAACCCAAGCTGTAGCTCTGATCAGTGCCTTGTCCTAAGCCCAGTAGCAGCGCCTTAGATGGGTCTGTGTGCAACATTCTGGTAATATCACGCAACCAGCACATGGTAGGGCACATCACATTTCTAAGCTGAGGAGCAGAACAGCTGTGAAGAAATTTTCTCATCCCATAGATCTCAATGCTTCTGAAAACTTGTTTAACTTTTACCATTGGTTATGGCAATTTACTTTACAAAGAATAATTTTGAAGGTAAGAAAAGAATGGTTCAAAAACTGCATGAATTTCAGAATGCTGGCATGCAGTACAAGAGGAAAACTAAAGATATTTTAATAATTTTGTTTTGGAACAGTACACATCTGAAATCATTTCCTGCACATCCCAATATGGTGCTTAAACAACTGGGAAATAAGAATGAATGATATGTTTTAAATACACCAATAAAGATCCACGGATCTCTCCTTTCTTTTTTTATTGTATGGATTTAGGACAGGGGATACAGGGTCTACAGGGTCTCACTATGTAGATAAAACTCACAGTGATTTGCCCGTGTTCAGCCTCCCAAGTTCTGGGATTATAGGTGCACTCCACCACATCCTGTCTCAAAACACCCTGAGGACAGACCAGCACAGCATATAGGGAATCGAACCCCAGCCGCTGCCCTCTGCCTAAGCAGGTGCTTTAGTCTACTGAGCTATCTGGCCGGCCCTAGATCTCTCCTTTTTTGTTCTATATTACATCAGTTCACTACTAAGAAAGCACAGCACCAAGCACCCCACCTCAATCTTTTCCCATTCTCTAGTCCATCCGTGCCAGTTCAGCGCCTACCTCAGGGAAACATTGGCCCATAGTAGAGTGCTGTGTGGATTCTCTTGCTTTTATGAACTGAAGTTTTATTCTTTTTGTCCCACAAGATGCTTTTTGGCTCCATTTAAAAAAAAATGTATTTGGTACAGAGACTACATGATCTCATTGCATCGGGTGGACTTGTAGTGATCCTCCTGTTTTCAGTCTCCCAAGTGCTGGGATTACAGGCCATGCCCACCCTCAACTGCTATTACAGTGCACCCCGAGTCAGGGCAGGCAGGGCAGGCTGGGAGTCAAACCCTGGTCCCTGAGTCTGCCTATGCAGGTGCTTTAAGCTTCTGAGCCACCTGTCGGGCCCATGGTTCCATTTCCTTGGAGAAATCCTATCCCTCAAGACATTCTGAAATTTCTCCTGCATGCTAAGAATTTGTATCCTCCAGAAAACTGAATCAAGCATCATTCTGATCCTTCCAAAACACTGTAGTAAAGTTTTAATAAAGCTGGTGATGCAATGAAAAATATATTTATGTTTTCCTTTCTTCTTATAGATCATGTTAGGGGCCTGAATATGATAGGCTATGTTCTATTTCTAATTGCATCATTTGAACACTTCCTAGGTTATAACAATTACCAAAATATTTGAAGACGTAAGATAACTCATATATTGTTCAGACCAAACCTCATGACAGTTCAGAACTCCACTGACTTTACAAAGGTATGCGTGGTGTCCTTTAAGATACATGATATATGGTGTACAGCATGAACCAGATATAATATCAAATGGATAAAACTTGTCATGGGCAGCACTGTTCTCAGAAATTTCAGCTGTCAATGCATTTGATCCTGGCCACAGTCATACGGTACTTTTCCACATCGTTGTTACAGATGCGTATTGTATAGGTACTTTAATGGATGTAATATGGCAAATTTGCAGATGCACACGGCGCATTTTGATGACCTTCCCCTGCCCACCGTGCTGTCCTCAGTCTACTTACCTCCCTAGTTTCACAATGTTGAGCACATTCAGTGGACATGCTATACTTTACCTATATCCAGCAACCCATCGTCTGCCCTTACACTGTCCTCCTGATTCCTTTTCTCTTCTGTAGCAGCAGTTTATTTTCTATTTACTTTTCATCATGTTTGGCCTATTATGAAGAACACGACAACATATACATTTCTGATTCTAAATTACTTCACTCTGTAAGGGCCGATGACAGCTAGCAAAACTGGCCTTGCACAGGAGAGGACAGTGCAGGAATAAGGAAGCTTCCACTGTGAGTCAGTCAGGGAACCGCATTCTGGGCCCTCAGGCAAGGCCCCAGGAGGTGTGGGTGCTGACTCAAACTTTGCTGTCAGGTCCTATGCTTTTCAAGTATGCATAGTACTCATATTCAGTCCCAGAACTTTTGCAAAATCGCCACACAACTATTACAAAGTATACGTTCTTCAGATACTGCTGACCACTTGCCAGTGACAGGATATCATGGTTGAGTGTTTGACCTACTTTGTAAGCTGCTATGTTCCTTCCTGTCACTCAGTGAGTTCATGATCAACTCAGTGCATTTATGGGTGACTCAGTTTTCTCACTGGGCTTATGGTTAACTATGGGGACAGGTGGGAGGGAGTGAGCTTATGTACACTTTAAGCAAAACGAAGGGATTTTTGTTAAAATAGGCTTACAGGTAAAGTTTCATCTCACTTTTCCCATCAGTGCAATATGGTGAACTGTAGATGCAGTTCCTCCGCTTTCCTCCAAATAATAAAGTACTGCTCTTCTCTATGGGTGAAAAATACTCATTGGTATACATAGGTACCACATTTTCTTAATCAATTCAAATATTAGTGGGCACCGAATCTAGCTCCATATCTTGGCTATTGTCAATTATACCTCAGTAAACATGAGTGTACAGGCATTCCTACAGTTTTGCAATCTTAATCTCTTCTGATGTAAACCAAGGGCAGAATAGTTAGATGAGAGACTAGATACACTTCTACTTTTTAGAGATTTCCCATGTGATTAACAGAGAAACTATTCCAATGCACATTCCTACGAGCAGTGTAGAAGGGTTCCATTTTCTCCACATCTTTACCAGCATGTATGATTTTTTTTTTTTTTTTTTTTTTTTGATTCTCTGTGAAAACCATTCTGGCTGGTGTGAGATGTAATTTCAAAGCAGTCTTAATTTCTGTTTCATACAGATGAAATGTTTAACATTTTTCACACTTATAGGACATATTTATACATATTTTGAGAGATGTCTGTTCAATTCTTTTACTCATTTGTTGGTTTACTGCTTTGATTTTTTTTGTATTCAATTTTATTTTGAGTTCTGCATATGTTCTAGATATTAATCCTCTGAAGAGGGGATGACAAAGCTGTCTCTCCCATTCTGGAAGCTGTCTTTTCACTATGTCAATTGTTTCATTTACTGTGGAGAAACTTAAAATTCAATGAAGTCATATTGCGGATTTTTAAAATCTTATTTCCTATGTTATGGGAGTCCTTTTTCCGATTGTCTTTTCTCTACCTATGGTTTTCAGTGGTGCTGCTATAATTCATTTTAGCAAGTTAAAAGCTCAGTTATACCTAGGACTTTGATACATTTAAATTGATTTCTTTTCTACAGAGTGAGAGACAAGGATATAGTTTCAGTCTTTTATTTATTTATTTATTTATTTATTTATTTATTTATTTAGTCTTTTTGAGACAAGGTCTCTCTCTTTTTTTTTTTTTTCTTGTTTCAGAACTTTTGTTTGTTTATTTATTTTTATGGCCGGCTCAGCCTGCCCTGAGGGCAGGGCTCTCGCAGCATGTGGTGCTGCGGATTGAACCGCGGTCTCTGCGGTCGCCTGAGCTTTCCCAAGCAGGCGCTTTAGACCATTGAGCCATCCTGCCGGCCCCTACAGTTTCAGTCTTTAATAAGCTAATGTCTGCCTTCTACCACATCATTTGTTAAGGATGCTGTCATTTCTCCACCATATGTTTTTGGTCTCTTTGTCCTGAGTGGACAACTGTGGCTCACGGGTTGCTTTAAATGTCCTCTATTCTGTTCCAATGGTCTGTGTCTATTTTTCTGGCTGTACCATACTTGTTTGTTATGAATGGGATATTAGTATAATTGAAAATTGGGCATTATGATAAACCTCCCTTGATTGTTTCACTTTAGATTTCTTTACTAATCTTGTTCTTTTGTGTTTCCATAAGAATATTATTTTTTCTAGTTTTGTGAAGATTGTTGTTTTATGACAGTCATGGGTTCCGTAGAATACTTTTGGCATTATGTCTATTTATTTATTTTTATTTTTTATATGTTATAGCTGGCTCTACTTGCCCTGGGTGTGGGACTGGTACAGCACGGGGTGCCAGGGATCATTCCACAGTCCCTGGAGTTGCTTAATCTTCCCTAAGCCGGCGCTCTAGACCGCTAAGCTATCTCACTGGCCCATAATCGCTATTTTAGCAACATTAACTTATGCAAACTAGGAACATGAGTGACCTTTTTGTCTTATAGCATTGTCTTCTATCAATTTCTTCAATGGTTTGAAATTTTCATTATAGATATATTTACCTTCCATTAAATTGATCCCTTCTTTTTATTTTTGAAGCTACTGTGAGTGATATTTTGTTTTCATCTTACAGAAGAGGAACTAGGGGACTCAGAATTCATATAATACATTTCAAATCAGTTGTTTTAAAATGAAGAATTAAAATCAGGCAATAAAACAAAAAACAAATTAGGTTTTGAGCAATGACAAATGCTCACAACCTATATTTATCTCAATACCTAATTTCATAAGTATTTCTTATGTAATGATGACAGGACAAAAGAAATAAAATATGTCTGCAAAGACTATAGTTAAATAGCACATTTGACAGTTTCTACTGCCTAGCTCTTTTTTCCTCATTAACCACTATGAACAGAAATGACAAGAGCAACGGATATATATTTGCTCAACTCAGGGGAGTTGAGCTAGCAAGAATGTATGTAAATCACTGAAGTTTAACAAGTTGTAGATAAAGAAGATGACAGCTCTCTCCGACAACAACCTAATGCTGCTGCAGGAAGGGGCCAGGCCATCGTGTCCTTACACGGGAAGTGGACAGGCCAGAGAGGCAGCTGGCAGAAAGTAGGGGATAAGTAGGTAAAGCGATTTAGGTGGTTGTTTGTCAGCATGCTTCGGCACTCTTCCTGGAAAAGGGTCTTCCAAATGCTAAGAAACTCAGCCAGTATGAGAATATGAAAAATGCACAGAAATGAATAAGAGATAATAGTTATATATAACAAAATCCAATGTCTAAAACTCAGATTTAATTAACATCAGTTAGCACTTAAGTTTGAACTTTATTTTTATTTATTTATTTATTTATTTTTTTATTTTTTTAATTTTTTATTTTTTTTTGGAGTGGGACTGGGGTTCAAACTCACAACCTTGCATTTGCCAGGCAGGCACGTGTACCATGGAATTCTTTCCCCGGCCCCTTAAATTCTAACTTTAGAATGTATGATATGATGTGAGTATTTTAAAGCAATTTCATAACCCTCTTAGCATTATCCAGTCTTTTATTCACAGGTAGTGAAAATAAGCTTATAGGTTGTATGTTTTTCTCATGGAATTAGAGTTAGAGTTTTTATTTCCCAATTCCAGTCTAATGGAAACTCAAATTTCTACTGAGCTATTTTTTTTTTTCAAAATCTTAATTCCATGATGTTTCTACAAGATGAAAACAAGGTTCCTGTTTATGGGATCAGATTACACATAAAACCTCATGCAGGTTACACCTGAAGTTACTATATTTAGTGGTAGTTCTCAGATGAAGAATTTACATCATTTTTATTTTCCTTGGAAACTGTAAGTCTGAGTTTGAACAACGATGCCATGCTGAAATATTTCTGTACAAATTGTTCATAGCTTGTTACCTTGGGCTATCAGCTATACAGCCCATGTGAATTGTAGGCTTTTTATTCTGTTGGTAATTCTGATCATTTGGTTAGTGCTACTCTTGAAACTTGCATAACATCTACTAAAATAAATCTTAAAAGGATTAAACCAGTGTTGCTATTGTTGAGGTCATAGAAAATCAATGTAGACTACAGCAAAATCGATAAAATAAATCCATTTTAAGCCAAGTAATATATACATATATACTTAGTCATCAGATAATGTCAATTTTTAGATGATAATGTATAAATTCTTAGTATTGCAATGATTGAAAAAATACTTGTTCCTGGGTGTCTTACATATTGTAAATTATATCTCTTCTGCTATAGTACAGTTTTAGGATCCTGAAACCTGCCAATTAATACAATCATGGTGTTGCCTCTGGCTCTGCTATTTTTAGTGACCCCCCATCAAATACTTTCTTTTAAACATTCCTCATAAGAATTTCATATCTGACAGATTTTCTTTTCTTGGTTCAAGACTGTGGGCTCTCTGCTGGCACTGAAAAAACAAAGCAATTTCTCATAAGATCCCATAATTTTTTTTAGGTTAGCTGAGACTCCCATAGGCTTTCTCTCCTGATAATTTATGCCTAATGCTAATAGGGCAATTTATATTTTAAAAACACGTTGATAAATTTCAATCATCATACTAAGGCGTTTTGACTGAGGAACACAGGGCTCACACTCAGCATTCTCACGGCATGGAAATAGAAGTGTCATGAAGTTAATTTGCAGACAAACTTACAATTAGGTGCTGATGTTAAAATTTGGACTCACGACATTCTCCTGCCTCTGTACTGTGGTTTTACATATCAATCTTTGAATGACTCACGCACCTTTCATTTGTCTTTGAGCAGTCTGTAATAAGAAAAACATAAATACCTGAACTTTGAATCATGCCCCCTTTCTTTGGTAATGATTCTTAGTTCACATTGGCTGCTTCAATTGTCCAAGCAATGTTGTTTGAAAGTCATGATTTCTCTTTTTCACTCTTCATTAAATTATTCTGAAATTCAAAAAAAGAAAAAGAAACCTTACGGCTCATTTAGTATTGCATATACTCTTCGTCTAGCTTTCAAGTTTCAAAACCAAAATTTGTTGTCTCATTATAACTATGAAAGTGTAAAAATATATTCATTGAGTAGTTAAAGTTATAAGCAAGACAGAAGTTATTTTTATTATTATTACTTTTAATATGAAATAACAATGTGACAGTTTCAAAATATGTTAGCAGTACATTCTCAGTATTTGATACAATGCATGTTGTTGTCTTCCTGGTAGTTACGCAGAGCACAGGGAGAAATTCTTAATTTAAAATGCAATTAGTCTCGAAAATGGATCTGTAACCTAGATCACTGTTCCTCTTTTATTAATCTTACCATAAAGTGTAAAGTTTCTAGTCATAAATAGAGTGAAAAATAATTAAACTTGTTCTCAATCTGTGTTAGCCTCCCATAGTAAAAAGTCTAATTTATAGATTTTTTTAATGAAATGCATTTTCAATACTTTCCTTTAGCTGCTGTAATTTGGAATGAAACTAACAAACCACTAGTATTTTGAAGCTGACTAGCTTCAATGAATAGATAAGGGTGAGTTGAAATTAGCTCATCAATTGCTTATATGTGAATGGTTTCTAGAGTGCTTTGTCACCTCAAAATGTTCTTATGTTTCTTTAGTCATTTCAGTGCTGTCCAAGTGTTACTTTTCCCGCCCTGCTACACCATTATAGATAAGCCAAAGTTCAAGCCATTTCATTAGAGTTTAGCAAGTGTTGATAGATTGTGAGATGTGAAACTATAAAATTCCAATGAATGGAAGTACATAATCATCATCATAAAAAGTAAATATTAACCTACGTTTCTTCTCTTTTTGAATTTACATCATCATGTGTTAGTGTATTTTGGCTTAGTTATGATTCCCTTATGGACACTTTCAAATAATAGCATTAATAGTAACAATAATGAAAGTAAATTATATTCCTTTTACAGTTACTACTTCTATAACTACACCAACAAAATGTCATGATGGTCAGAGGAATTTATAAACATTAGAAAGACAATTTTAACAATGCCAGCAATATTATAAAAGTGTAATGTAGTTTATTGGGCTGGACATAACTTAGCATACAAGAGGTCGTAAAATTCTAAATGATCATAAAATCTTTTTGAATCTCAGTATCAACATCAAGAAAGTTTTAACATTTAAATAATAAGATAAAGCAAGACGACATTTGTACTGTGTAGCAATACAACATATTTTGAAAGTACACAGTGCCTTGTAAAAGTAATTCTGAACTTCCTTACAAACATAATCATATTTTTGATAGTCTATGGACATCATGAGTTATAAAAAGCAATTAAATGTAAAATCAAACAAGCCACTTATATTTAACCCTCTTAATAACTGAAGTGTTCCCTAACATTTACTTGAGAGAGTATAGCAGTTATTGAAATTACATTAGAAGCAGCAAACATCTAAACACCAGAATTAAAGAGAATGCAAGAAAAGGAAAAATGTCATAGGACTGACCTGTTACAATTTTGTATATGCTTAGATTTGTAAATTTCGGTGTGAAAATGTATAACAGTTTTTTAAATCACATTCTATAGTGATTTATTGAAATATCAATGACTGATGGAAAATACCAGTTCTATGTTTAGTCTAAGGCATTCAATATTCAGAAAGGCAGGGATGTTAAGTTCAAGTACCTATGTTATACAAAAGTAGTATCACTAAGCTTTTCTTCGGAGGGTTAAGTATTTAAGTTTGCAGGCCAAAAAAACTGGAGAAAGAGAAGGGCTTCAAGGATAGCCAATATTTTGGCCTTAGCCCTTCAAGGTCAGTAAGGACTCTGGACATAATAGAACCTGTACTGTAATATCCTATAAGTCAGTGATGTCAAAATTTTTCTGTTCAAGGAGATCATAGGGCCACAAAGGAAAGGGATTAATGATGAATAGTGGGCCTAGGGACAGTCATCTAGAGAGAAAACAATTTCTCAGGCTTTCACAGAGAGCAAATTGATCAAGCAATGGCTGTCACTCATCCAGATGGCTGACACCGACAAAATTTCTACAAAATGCTGTACATGGTTTCAGGGTAAATCCTGAGGAAATTTGATTGACCTTTTCAGATACAAAAGTTACATGTTTCGTTATTTGTTAAGATGTCTTGCTTTAAATTGGACTTAACTACCCAGCATAAAAGTTTAACCATGAGGCATAAAAAGTGAAGCCAGATTAGTATGCTAAGCTGTAAAAGTCTTAAGTCAACAGCTTCTAACATTGCCAGTTCTGCCAATAACCCATTACTGTTATGAAATATTGGACTATGCATACAATTACTTTCTGTTGGTTCGATAAGAAATATTTGTACCAATAATATTTAGAAAAGTTATCATGTCTGCATCTTGTACTCTGAACAAGTACTATGAAGACAATATGCATTTTATTAATTATTGTGGCTGTCCTAATGTGTTTTGAAACTCACTGTTATTTCTTATGAAAGCTAATAAGAAATGAAAAAAAAAATAAAGTGTACTAAGTTTGGTTAAAAACAGATCTGTAGATTTTTAGTATATTTCTCTCTTTCTAGACACTAAGTTTCTGGAGTTCTTTCTTTAAAGAGAGAACTGTATTCTCTGTACTTTAAGGAGAGAACTGCTGGTTTTAGGGTTCACAATTCAAAATGATGAAACCTTAACTTGGTGAACTAGCACGATACTCCAAGGAGACCTCATCACTATGACACTAGCAACGCCACGAGCAGCAACTGCCCCTGCCAATCCCTGCAAAGTACCAACTCCTGACAAATGCTGCTGTAAGCTGTCTGCCTCAAAATAACCAGAAGTCAGATGTTGAAACAAGTAATATTTTTTCAAAATCCTGAACTTTAAATACAACGGAGTGTAAAGGAATCGTTGGACCGGAAGAAGTTAGAACAACTATACAATAGACACAGAAATCCTCAAGATGACCCTAAAATTGGAATAGGTGGTAGACAGCAATTCTGTGCAGACCTGGTGCCTTGATCCAGCCAGCATTAGTGTTTTGATCATCTCAGGGTTTTCCAGAGCAGCAACACAATGGGAGTTCTCCAATCATCTCCAAT
>PVJA010012867.1:26203-38544 GCA_004027025.1 Myocastor coypus
AAAAAAAAAAAAAAAAAAAAAAAAAAAAAAAAAAAAAAAAAAAAAAAAAAAAAAAAAAAAAAAAAAAAAAAAAAAAAAAAAAAAAAAAAAAAAAAAAAAAAAAAAAAAAAAAAAAAAAAAAAAAAAGATTACAACTAGAAATGGCCGTTGTCTACTACAATTTAATGCTTAATGGAAAATTTCAATTCTTAGATTTATGAAATAAATGTCAGTTAGAACATCATAAATGTTAAATGCCAAAAGACAGTTGGAATCTTCTTTTAGACTTCAGTACAATGACTGCAAATGATAACTATAATTATGAAGAAGAAGGAGCCTGCTTTGTTACCATGGATGACTTTGCAGAATTTGCATGCGACATCAAATGTCTGGGACAAAAGTTAGAACAGGATACCACTAAGAGAAACTTCTAGAATGTTCACATGCTGTGTAGATAAATACAGTGGAAAACAGTCAGTTTCGCCTGGCTGCACCAAGCTGAAGATCAATGCTCACTGTTCAGACTGAGAGTTGAGATAAAACTTCAAGGATGCATTTTGGACCATATCATATTTCATTCTTTTAATGGTGGTTTGGGCTTGTCTTCTAGTCTGAGTCATTCTAAACATTTATAATGCCAACATCATCTTAGTATCTGTGGACTATCCTAGTTTATTCTCGTGTAAGTCTTAGATGCTTTATTTCCATCCCTGCACAAAACACAATGCTGTCTGCATCCGAAAACATCTTGGCATGGAATTAAACATGATCAACATCATACAGGCCGTGTCTTGCAAGTCTATGTTTGGGCTCATTTTTCTTTGCATAATCCAGGGAATCATAAATCATGCCAAAGCCAGTCGTCTTGCCACCACCAAAATGGGTTTTGAATCCAAACACAAAAATGACATCGGGTGTGGTCTTGTACATCTTGGCCAGTTTTTCCCGAATCTCTGTCTTAGGTACTGTTGCTTTCCCTGGATGAAGGACATCAATGACCATTTGTTTCCTCTGCAGAAGTCGGTTGGTCATGAACTTCTGGGTTCAGATACTTACTGTGTCATTCATGATGGCAACAGCTTCTCAGATAGCCAGGGAGGAAGCAATTTTCTTTCACATTTTGTTTCTACTACATTTCCTTTAATCTCCTCTGAGTATAATGAAATGTTTTCTTACCATATTGTCTGCATGTATTTTTTCTACAGTTTCCTACACATTTTGTCTATCTGAACATTCTTGAGTCTTTAATATTGCCTTTTATACATTTTATTTCTTGAATTCCTAGTTGATTATTCTAAGTGTTGTGTTTATATCGGTTTTCCAAGTACCATATTTATATTCTTCAACTGCTTGATGACATGAATGTGTTTCTCCATTCACATTTTTGTAACTTACCCTGTTTTCTTGTCGTGATGATATGTGCTTTGGTTGATTAAGATAGGTTGCATCACTTTGATTTTTTGCTTTTAATTGAGTTTTTCTGATCAACTTTTGTTTTATTTTGTTTGGTTTTGGTATTTAGAATCAAACTCAAAACCTTGTGCTTGCCAGGCAGAGATTCTGCTACTGAGCTAAATTCCTTGCCCAGGTGAGATTTTCCTAAGGTCTAACTTATGTTCTACCAGGAGAATGTCCCATGCAATGAGAAGAAAGATAAACCTTTTCATTTGGAGAATTGATGGGCATTGACTTGTTGCCTATAGCTAATTTATAGTGTACTGAAAGGCTTCCATGTCCTTGACATCTACATCAGCTTTGCAAAATGACACGTTGAACACCTATTATAACTTAGTTTCCTGCAGTTGCCTATTTACCAGTCACATATATTTCTCTTCATAGATTTCATGTCTTGGTTACTAGGTGAATATATTTATAATGCTCTTTTTCCTGGTACATTGCTAAATTTAACATTATAAAATGTCCTCTTATCTTTAGTGATAAAAAGAATCCCTATCAATTTAGTGTGTCTGAGATACTCTAAATTTAATTAGAAAAGTCAGGAGTGGCATAAAGAAAATGAGTAAGTTTCCCACAAAATGAACACGTGCCCGAAGTTCTGCTGGAACTTTGACATAAATCCCATTATCGTTAATGAAGGGCCACTGTATCCTCTTTACGTATAAATTCCCTAGTCAATCCAGAAACAATATTTATTTATTGAATCCTCATATCTGAAAGCTAACTTGTTTGGTGTATCCTACCTCTGCTACCTATACCCAGTGCCAGTTCTGTGTAAACAACTGAGTCTTTTCTTTCACTAATAAGAAATACTCTGACATCTGGGTACAGTGATGCACGCCTGTAATCCTAGCAATTGGGAGGCTGAGGCAGGAGAATCACTGCAAGTTTAAGACCAGCCTGGACTACAAAAGTGAGCTCAAGGCCAGCCTGAACTGCGTAGCGAGAACTTGTCTCAAAAAGAAAAAAAAACAAAAAAAAAAAGAAAAACAAATCTTCTGAGCTCTGGATCAGGAGGCATTTCTTTTTCCAATTGTTATCTAGTGTGTCTGCTAGGACTGACAGAGAAATTGCCCTAGAATATAGTGTTTATGTTTTCTTCATGGTTCAATAAACACTGGATTTACAGATCATTTAGTTCAAGAGTATAGGTTTAACATTATTAAGAGGTTTTCTATTAATAGCTATTTTGTGTGACGTGAGTGTAAATGTTCTAAGCTTTTTGTTTCTTCTTTATTTTCTTTTCTGTATTCTCTTCCTTCCTTTTGCCCTTCCTTCATTCCTCCCTTCCTTCCTTTCTTTCTTTCTTTCTTTCTTTCTTTCTTTCTTCTGCTACATTATGAATTACACAACATTTTAGGATTTTACTTTCAATTTATGTGTGCCTGGATGGATCATGTATCTCAAATAACAAAATGTAAGTCCAATATTTAACACTTCATTTGGAAAAAGAAAATGTTTCTAGGGTTGACAATGTACACCGATGTAATTATTGATTGAGGTAGAACTTACATTTGTCATTTTGCTATAGCGATTCCTCTATTCTTTACTGCTTTCCTTTGAGGTATATAAGTATAACATATAATATTATAATTAGTTTATTATACTATTTAAAATTCTTTTTTTTTTCTGTGATTGCTTTGAAATTAAAATTAACTTTGCACCTGAAAGAAATGTTGGCAAGATTCCATCAAGAGATAACAATTAGGGCCTGCGAGATAGCTCAACAGTACAGGCACTTGCCTGGCAAGCACAGGGTCCTGAGTTCAATCCCTGGTACCACAACAAGTAAGTAAGTAAGTAAGTAAGTAAGTAAATAAATAAATAAATAAATAAATAAGTAAATAAGCGATAAGTATCACTCATCTCGTCCACAAAAAAGGACCGAACAGACAGGGACATAAATGAACAGTTCTGTTCCCGTCAGAGGAATTCAGAAAGAGTAGGAGTATAGCCCGAAAGTAATGCAGCACAAAACACAGGGTGTCAGGATAAAGAAATACATCTTCCCACTTCTCCAGATGGACTTGTTCTTGCTCGATACTGGCCAGCAGGCGGTGTCAGCTTGTCCTCATAATTCTCACAGACATGTACAGGGTTTGCAAGGATGAGAGCCAGGGCAGCAGTTCTGTTCTCCTATGTGAACTGACTCAGTGTCTGCTACCTCATTCAAATTGGAAATTCAACCCAAGGAAACTGCAAACCGAAATTATAGCCCCATACGGCATTTGGGTCTTTGGAATCTGGAACCCAGGATAGACCCTGAGCTCTTCCCTGCCTCTGTGTCCCCAGTGGTTGGGCTAAGGTGATGCTCTGCCCAACCCAGGAAAGGAAAGCCTAGCTGAAGTGGGCCACCCACCTCCAGGCCTACTGTGTGCAGCATCGTGCTGCTCTCTGGATACCTACTATGTAATCTGTGCTATAGGAATCCCCTCTCTGTGTGGAGTGGAGTTGCCCTGCCACTGATGCTTGTGCCCCACAGCCCAAGCCACAGCTGTGTTTCTCCACACCTGGAATCTTTCTGCCCCAGCTTCAACTTCAAAATGTCTGAGGTTTGCTTTGTGTCACACTCAAGATTAATCACCAAGAGTGACCCTCTCCCCTGGTGCCTGAGTTGTCACTGTGTCCTGAGGCACCAGGGTTGAAATTACAGCCTGCTGCTCCACAGCAGGCTCTGGGGCTCCAGAAAACCCTCTGTCACTTGAAATCTCACCTGGGCTGTGGCTGGTAGGCCTGAAGGACACTCTGTAGATGAACTTGGCTGACCACAAAAGGGAAATGGAGCAAGATCTCACTTCTGTGCAGTGCCTTGAGAAGGCACAGCATATAGAGATAAGCAGCGATGGCCATGGGCTGAGGGAGCGAGAAAGAAATGTGGAAACGTTTTGGTGGACAGTGAAGAGCAGACGCATAGCCCAGCTAGAGATCTGAATTTACCACATGCGCATCAGAGGCAGTAAGATTGCAGCGGGAGTTTCATTAAGCAAGTAAGTTTTAAATTTCTTTTCACCTAAAATTAGTATGAGATGACAGTTGTGTTCATCTAGCTCACTATATAAAATATTTTCCTATGTGAATGTGTCCCATAACAACTTACTATATGCCTTAAATATACACAATAGCATTCGTGTTAATGCATTTGTACATTAATGAAATATAATTGGGCTTAACAGACACTTAATTTTAACACATAGAAATACATTATTTCAGTAAAGTTTCTTTTTCATTGCCATATAATTATAATCACAAATTCATCAATGTGTAAGTTTATGAGTGGAATTTTAGTATCACTGCTTACAAAGTATTTCTTTATACAAAATAGGTTAAGGAAACATTCAAAATTTAGATTTTACACTATTTTATAATTCCATTATTATTATTGTTGTTGTTGTTGTTTTTGTTATTGTTTTGTAGTTTAGGGAAAGGTTTACAAGGGTGTCCAGATTCTCACCACTAGATCAGACTCATACTGATCCACTTGTTTGCAGCTTCCCGAGAGCTGGGGCTACAGGCACACACTACCACGCCCAGTCTCAGTTGTTACCTCAGCGCACCCTGGGGGTGGGCCAGAACAGCAGGCTCAGGGATTGAACCTCTGGCCTCTGTGCCTGCATTCAGGTGCTTTAATGCACTGAGCTACTTGGCCAGCCCTTGATTTATTGTATTTACAAGTTTTAAATGCGAATTTGAGTTGTTTTTGAGACTCTTTCATTGGAGCCTTGAGATTTACCTTAACTATTTACTTTACAGCAATTTTATTATATATATTGACTTTGTTCATTTGAAAAGATTTTTATTCTGACATAGTGGCACATACGTGTAATCCCCACACTCAGGAGACTGAGACAAGAGGATCATTGCAAGCTCAAGACCAGCCTGGGCTCCAAAGTGAGCTGTAGGCCAGGCTGTACTATACAACGAGATCCTGTCTCAAAAAGACATGGGGGGAAAAACTTTAATTTCCCCCCTAATAATAATAACAAATATGTTTTCATGAATTCCCTTTGCTATTTAATATTTGAGCAATACCGCCTTCTGTGTTACCTATATCCCAGCAATGTGGCAGTTATGTTCATGTATCTGCACTACAAATTTTCTGAGTTTATCTGTACATTTTTCCACAACTGTGACATTAGTATGATTAATCATTTGCTTACTTTTTTAAGGCAAAAGATTACCAATGGTGAGACCAGAGATGCAAAAACACATAGATGTACATGCAAGTATGATTAACAGATATCCACTTTGGAAACAGTTTATCTAGACCCTGGCTCCTAGGTGCACTTATTCTGACTGCATATTTCTTGCCAATTTCATCTGCATCTTGCTTATCCATTCTCTGCTTCACTTAATTTATCTCCAGTTAAAATTTTTATATCCTGCTTTTACCTTCTCTTCTGTCTCATTGTTATCTTGTGCTCTGTGATTTTCATTAGGCTACCCAGCTCTGCCAAGTTTCTCTCTATACACTGCTATTGAATTACCTTAGCTGTCACTGTTGTTGTTTGTTTGTGATATTGAGTGCATCCAGTTGTCCTTTATTTGTTACTGGGCATTGAGGCCAGGGATATTTCACCACTGAGCTACAGTACAACTCTCTTGTTTGTTTGTTTATTTATTTGTTATGTTTTTCTTTTTTTTTTTTTTTTTTTGAGACAGCATCTGCACAAGCTCCCCTAGGCAGTCATCATCCTATTTTCCTTCCACCCATTCTTAGTACTGAGATCATGGACATGCACCTCCATGCCAAGCTTAAAGGACTGGTGTTAATCACTATCTAATCCATTTTGTCTCAGTTATCTTCAATATTTGGTGCTACTGTAGGGGGAGTAAGAAAAAATCCCGGCTATACCTGTGACAACATTCCTAATGCATGGGCGTGGTTCTATCTCCTACTTCCAGTGTGGAGCACCGGGAGCCTCCGCTGACCATATCAGTAAGGAGGACTGACACAGTGTGACTTCTCAGTCCAGCTCATCAAATGGTACGGGATTCCTGATGCTTGGGGGCATTTCCTCTGAGGATGCAGGCTTTCAGAGACAAGCTAATTCAATAACCACAGTCCAAGCCACTCAGAACAGGGGTGGGAGCAGGCTGGCTGACAGACCTGGCTGAACCCAACTTTCTCAGAACTGCTTCGCAGGTGTGTGACTGGAAAAGCTTTCCAGATAATTGCAGTTCCCACACAGTCACATCGTGTCCAGGTTATTTAATCTTGTAAGCAGAGGCCCCAAGCATGGATAGGGAAGCAAGCTTCCCAGGATCACGACTGGATTCTCAAGCTTGGAATCTGTCTTAGGCCATTAGTCTATAACGTGAACTTAGGGTTATTTGATATGTGGAAATGTGATCAGAGCTCTTCCTGTCATGTGTCCTGCTGCTCCTGATGTCCTAGCGACAAGAGCTGTGGGTGAACAGACCGTTCTCCTCTGGATGTGTCAGAGATCCTGTCTCAGGCCTTTGCTGGCTGCCATGTATTTGCTTTCTTTCTGATTCTTTTCTTTTGGATATGAAGTTATTATTTATGAAAGTTAATCAATACGCATCACTACTCCATTAGAAGAACATGCTGTATCTGATGCCTTGGGAAACAGAAAAAAAGTAGGTTTCACAGTTTTTACTGAGATCGTGGTACTCACCAAATTATTTTCATTTGTTTCAGAAGGCTGGCCCATAAGCAGCCATAAAAGTTTAGAAAGGACAACAATTTTAAACTCAACCTGTCATCTAGATTTATTTATAGTAATAAAATATATCTTAAAAGAGACCGCCTCTCCCAGTAACTTCTGTGCCAGCTATTCAACATTAGGCACACGCGCCTTCTCCCTGTGCACGGGAACCTCGGGGTCCATCATTTGTGTGGGGAAAGCCCAGGAGTGCCACAAGCACTGAATACCAAAAGAATAGTGAATGCATGATTTGCACACGAACCATTTTACAATGAAAGATACATTTCCAGAAACAGTGGACGGATAGTGTTCAGAATAAGGGGAGTGTTGTGAGAGGAAGGGATGGCAAGGTATTGTTTGCTGTGTTAATTTTTTGTTTAAGAACTCGCCATATGGTGTGATCGTTCACACATGTCCCAAATTATTGTAATAAATGTTTTAAAATGATGTGTGCACTTGCATGTTTATTATAGCATTATCTTAAAAATTCAAGATGTGGAAATGATCTAAATGTCTGGTACTTGAGTGAATGAACACAATGCAGCTCATCAATATAATTGGACTGTGAATCTGTTTTAAATGAACTTCTATGTGTGACAAGACGGGTGAACCTGGACGACATTACACTAAGTGAAATCAGGCAATGACAGAGAGATAAATACTGCAGGACAGCAGTTCTCAACCTGTGGATCGCTACCCCAGCGGGGGTTGTCTAAAGCCATCGGAAAATGTTATTTATGACATTTCTAATCATAATTGTAGCAAAATTACAGTTTTGAAGTAGCCACCAAAATTATTTTTTGGTTTGGGGTCACTGTAACATGAGGAACTGTACTGTGGGGTCACGGCATTAGAAAGGTTGAGAAGCGCTGCTGTAGGATCTCACCTTACGGGGTACAAAAAAGAGCCAAACTCTTGAAGCAAGAACTAACGGACATTCGCTGAGGTAAGGTGTACATGAAGCAGCACGCAGAGATGTAGGGGTTGTTAGTAAACAAACGTAAAGTTTTTCATATGCAAGATGAGTCAAATCTGGCCGAGAGTCACTCCATACAACCACCTATTTACAAGTACTTATACTGCCTGTATAATTAAAAACTTATGGGGATGAAATTCATAAGTGTCTCTGTTATTCATTAATTAATATTAATTTAGGGTCAAGCATTGCAAGCATGTGTTGCATCAAACTGAGCAGGTTATGCTTTGGATATGTCTTGGTTTCTTGTTTTATCAAACAATCAAAAAAGTTTAGGCATGGCAACCTGCACAAGGAAATTGGCTGAAATGTACTGGATTATTTACTAATGCTTCAAATTACCTACTCTTAAAAGTTAATGAAACAGACACACAGGCTTAACCAGCAAGTGTGTCCTTCATCTCAGTAAGGGAACACACAAAAAGTAAAGTAAAGGGTAGATAGAAGGACTCAAGAGATAGATCTCCTGAACGTGGAAAGAGTCCAGCAGATCAGGGGCAAGTGGGGAGGTGAAGGGGAAGGAACATGGGACTGTTAGTTGTTACCATATTCAGCTATCAGACATCCACAATGAACGGAAACACTGCATGCCAAAAACGTGAGCTAAGTTTAGCCAACGCCACAAGAGTGAAAAAGGAGGTGGGGATTTAGAAAGGAAGGAAGGGGGTGAAGGAAGGGGCGGGGACAAAGAAGAAAACACGCTATACACCTGTATCTACTCCTCAAAATGAATGTAAACTTCGTGTACTGCAAACGTGTGCTAATCGATTTTTTTCTTTAATGTTTATGAGCCTGGCTGAGCACGGTGGTATACTCCTCTAACCTAACATTTTAAGTTAGTTAAGGCGAAAGGAATTCAAATTTCAGCCCAGCCTGTAGAATTCAGCGACATTTGGAGCCCCTACCTTAAATAAAAACTAAGGTAGATCTGTGGGAGAGTTCAGAGCAAAGGTTCTGTGTTTGATCCTAGTTAACACACACATGCACACACACACACATACACACATGCACACGCACACACACTGTATTTAAATAGTCTATACATTCTGATGCATGAGTTACTATATAGCTTTAAAAGAACACCTTTGTAGAAACAAAATATATATATATATATATATATATATATATATATAAAGTGAAGGGTCTACAGAGCCTTACTACACAGATGGAACCGGTAGTGATACTCCTGTTTTTAGCCTCCCAAGACCTGGGACTACAGGCCTGCACCACCATCTCCAGTCTCAATTGCTGGTGAGACAACAGCGGATGACATCAGCACAGCATGATGAGATGGAAAGTCAGCTGCTGCACTCTACCTAAGCAGGTGTTTCAGTTCACTGAGCTAACTGGCTGGCCTCAGAGATAAAGATAGATAGACAGACAGACAGACAGGCAGGCAGACAGACAGACAGATAGTAGATGCACAGATACATGCATACATACATGCATACATACATACATATATACATTACAGAGCAATGCCAGAAGCTTAATGACCAGAAAATGTATTAAGTACAAAGATCACATGGTATTACTTTGAAATCTATTTGGAGGAGTAAAAATGTCTTTCCCAGTGATTTGTTTTAAATTTAATTTTGAAGGGCCCGGCGGGATGGCTCAGTGGTCTAAAGCCCCTGCTTAGGAAAGCTTGGGTGGCTTCAGGGACTGCGGTTCGATCCCCGGCACCACATGCTGCACCAGCCCTGCCCCCAGGGTGGGCTGAGCCAGCCATAAAAATGAGTGAATAAACAAACAGATTCTGAAACAAGTAAATAAAAATTTTAAAAAAATAAAAAATAAATAAATAAATAAATTTAATTTTGAAGCCTGGCTGTTTCCTAGTACAACTAGAAGGAGTTTGTGGTAGAAGGAATTCTTGACTTTAATTTACCATACCACTGCATCAATAAATGAATTATCCTTATTTAAACAAACAGATACCCGCTTGAACTGTGCTCAGCTACTGAGCAATGTATAACTTAATGAAAGATTAAGTGATGATTAAAAAAAAAAACCCTCAAATAGTGACACGGCTTTGGTGAAGCTGTTCTTACAATTGCATTCCACTTCCAACTCTCTGCAACACTAACCATCTTAGTAATGCTTTGACGAGCATGGCCAGATATCACAGATGCTGGTTTTCCATTTTACAGGAAAAGTGATTGGCCGTGCTAGGCAGGGTTCTGGGCACCACCAGACCCCTCTCCAACAGTGAGTGCAAGCGGTGTGGCTCTTTACCTTCCCTCTCTACATCTTGTCATGCAAACACCTATGCGTAGTTGATTGGATTTTTAAGAAAAGGCAGACTCTTGCTCATTTTTAATGCTTTTAGCAACTTACCAATACACACGAACAGAGAGACATGAGTTTCCTGAGGCTTTTAATTTCATAATCACACATTATCATCCAAGGCTTATCTCCATGAAATTAAATTAATCCAACCAAAGGATGTAGTATTATTTGATTCAAGCAGCAGCAGAATATTTTCCTATGAAATGGTTTTATTCATAACATAATCTCACCTACCTGTATTGTTTATTCTTCCAGTGAGCCACTACTTCTCATTAGTAAGAATAAAGGTTCTCACTAGTCAGCGGTTGTCAACCTGTTGGTCGCAAGCCCGGTGGGGGTCGAACGACCAAAACACAGTAGTCGGCTAAAGCCATCGGAAAATACATATTTAAACCCATGCTATGCCATGGTGAAATGTCATTTATTGGAATTAGTAATTTGAAGTAGCCACCAAAATTATTCTTTGGTTTGGGGTCACCGCAACATGAGGAACTGTATTGCGGGGTCACAGCATTAGAAAGGTTGAGAACCACTGCAGTAGGTAATGTTCTGGATACAAATTTGTTACCTTGGTGTATGTGGCCACCAGAGTCGTTAGTTGGATCTCTGGTACTAAAAATAAGTTAATTAATTAATTAATTTGTTGTCATAAGATGTCAAAAAAGATAAAGTTTTCTACTTCAGTTTTAATTTTTGGTTGAATTCTCATTTTGAGCTGTTTCAGTAAATGCAGTAACTCAAAAAAAAAAAAAAAAAAAAAAAAAAAAAAAAAAAAAAAAAAAAAAAAAAAAAAAAAAAAAGTCTGGATATTCAGATCAGCTTGGGAGCCCACAGTCAAGATGTATTCTGTGAATGATAAATTTCTAGTATATTAGAAGAAAACCCACAATGCTGGCACCCTAGAATAGATAAGGAATGCTGAAGGTGAGAAGGGGAGAAACACGCAAAAGGACACAGCCTATGACTGAGAAGGAAGAGTGAACAAGGGTTAGAGAACCGATTCTGGCCAGACGAGTGATGCCCAAGGTTGGATGAAGTTCGCGTCCCAGCTCCGAGAAGAAAGAGCACTGTCTCTTCTCGTCTCCAAGGAATTGATTGGAAGCCTCCGTGGGACTTGAAGATGCAAACAGAAAGTTGCCTTCGTGTGCTCATGCAGAACGTCTGCCCTTTTCTTGCTGAAGCAGAAATAATCTTTCATTTCCATCAGCCCAAAGTTTGTCTGTGAATAATCTACTGGGAGCGTACAAAGTGTTCTTACGAGACCTAGCTTACCTGCACCTCGCCTCTCTTATGGTTCATAGCGAGATGTCTCCACAAAGTCTCGCGAGCTCATAGGTGGGCTACTCAGAAGGCAGGTGGGTCATGTGCGTTTGTAGCTGATGTCTTCTTGGAGAGCAGGGCTTGGTCAGAAGAGCCGTCCCTGAGGGCAAGGCCTGTGGGTGTTTTTCTCCCTTCCCAGGGATTCCCTTCAGTCTCTGCTTCCTGCCTGCTCTGTGGTGAACAGCTATTTTTCCACCACTCTCCTCTGCCCTGACGTCCTGACTTGAAGGAAACCTAGCAGCTACGGGTTGAAGCATGAGCCAAAATTAAAGGCTTCATTCCCTCATGCGCATGCAGGGTATTGAGTCTGGGCAATGCAGAAAGCGGCTAGACTGCACCTTAAACCACATGGGTGGGGTTTGGTGTGAAACACAGGAAATGTGGACAGGGAAGCAGAGTTTTAAACAGTGTTGTACTTTAATTCCCATATCTGCGTTCCTCTGGTGATTTTTTTTCCCAAGTCCAATCCTATGTAACTCAATTTCCTTCTTACTAACATTATCCCACGCCTTAGCTTGAAATAAGAGTGTCAGCAGATTTTTTTTTTTGTTTTGTTTTTTTGTTTTGGGGGTGGGATGGGGAGATAGCTCAGTACAATAATCCCTTGCCTGGCAAGCCCAAGGTCCTGAGTTCAATCCCTGAATTCC
>PVJA010012867.1:38644-51019 GCA_004027025.1 Myocastor coypus
AAAAAAAAAAAAAAAAAAAAAAAAAAAAAAAAAAAAAAAAAAAAAAAAAAAAAAAAAAAAAAAAAAAAAAAAAAAAAAAAAAAAAAAAAAAAAAAAAAAAAAAAAAAAAAAAAAAAAAAAAAAAAAAAAAAAAAAAAAAAAAAAAAAAAAAAAAAAAAAAAAAAAAAAAAAAAAAAAAAAAAAAAAAGGAAAGAAAGAAAAAAGAAAGAAAGAAAAGAAAAATCATGGTATGTTTTTTAAAGACTGTAACATAGCAAAACAGGAAAAAAAATGGTTAGAAACAGTACTACACAAAGTACTGTTTCAATAAACAAAGACGGATAAAATAAGACTTCTGAGTGATTTAACAACAATCAAAAATTAAAAAATAAAAGATGAAAAAAACTAAAATATTTACTTTAACGTATCTTTCTGCGATTAGGCGCTTCCTTATCACAAAATGTCTAGGCCCCATATCGGAAATTTCTGTGACAGTGAGCATGTCCTGAGAATTCTTCGGAGCAGGAGCAGATGCCCCTGCAGAGTGCTGCTGTCTGTGAATTGGAGAACTCCCAGGAAGTCATTGGTTTCCTTTTAGTCCAGCGGGGTCTTGGAGAAAGCCAAGGTGCAAACACAAGCCCAGGTGTGGGTATTTAAATCAATGCGATTTACTATCTAATTAACTGCAGTTGAAGCATAGTTCAATAAGGGCGAGCTACTTTCTCGCAGCTTCCTGATTTTATCCACGTTAGTGTTAAAAATTAGTATCTAGTTAAGTCTTTCCTCATTGCAAATGGCTTGCAAGAAGTATGAATTTCAAATATCTATGCTTGTTTTAAAGCAGATTTCACACCACGAATTAGGTCAACCTTTCGCTTCATAGGTGCACGTGCATAAATGTACTTTGGAATTTGAACTCCTCTTTACTTGTAAATTTATGCACAGAAGTATTTTGAAAGATGGCAAAATGCAAAGGAGGAAAAGGTTTTTTAATTTGTCTTCTCTAAGATGCAGTCTGTCTTCTGAAGAAGGCGTTTTCATTCAGAGCTATCACACAGATAGATTGGGAAAGTTGCAGTCAGTAAGGTGTAAAAATCCATTTTAAAATGTTTGAAGTCGGGGGCTGGGGAATAGCTCAGTAGAATAAGCACTTGCCTGGCAAGTGCAAGGCCGTGAGTTCAAACCCCAGCCCTGCAAATAAATAAATAAATAAATGTTTGAGGTCATATCACTTGAATGAGGAGATGACCATCGCTGTGCTTTGGTAGTCGTGCAGGCTCTATTCTCTCACAGGTCACATTATACCTGTGCTGAGAGGGGAAATGAACTGCCGAAGCTCCGAGAATGAGTGTCACAGAGAGACGGTTTCATTCCCTGAAACCCAGAGGATTTGGAGGAAGCATTTTCTTCAGGATGAGCTACACTGCCCCTAAGAGGACGCCTTACCTAGGCACCCATCCGGCCACCCACACGAAAGGGGGGAAATGATTTAGAAAGAGTTATCATAATTCTCATCTCTGCCTTTGCTGTGCCAGAAACAATGAGCCTGCTTATCTATGGTGTGCCTGAAGGGAGATGGCCCAAGCATCAGCAGGGATGCAGAAGTTCAGTTCTTTGGCCAGTAAGCTCTTCCTGTATTGGCTGGTGTGGTAAAAGGAACCGCTGAACACTGGCTCGTCTGCCTCCTAATGCAGGGGTAGTGGTTTATTTCCCCGGTAAGAGTACACCACAAAGCATCTATGCTGCACTGTTCGAGCAGCAGGTTTCTCTCCTTGGCAGCCTTCTTCCAATTTCTCTGCTCCCTGAAGCCACCACACATGGCCCCAGCGTGTCTGAGTCCTTTATCTCAGAGCGCTAGGCGTCCTTCACTGGCTGCTGCCATTAGGACCGTGGAGGATGTCAGCAACTCATTTTGTTCATCCCAATCTTTTCCTATCACATTTTACATTAGCTACACGGTATTCCCTTACTGTCTCTCTGAAGGACAGGAAGCTACCAATTCTCCACTGATGAAATCTAAAATGAAGTACAAGTACTCTTAAGTGGCTTCTGACAAATTGATTTAGTAGGTTAATTAATGTCCTCATTCTATTTTTAAAACATTGACTAGTGCTAGTAGGCTTCTCTCTATGACATTTGTCTTTGTTATTTGCTAACCAAGGATTCTTCAGGTTATGTCCAGGCCTGTTTAGTTTAGGTGTGATATTTTGTTTAATTAAATAATTACTCAATTAATCCTTATATATTTGAATATAGTATGCATAAAAATTAATAAAATAGTTGTAGAAACAATCATTTGTATACTTTGCTGGATTGCTTGGATATTGGGATAAGACCAGTCAATTTAATGAAGATAAGTAAAAGCAAATTGTAGATACTTTAGGTAATAGATATGCAAATTAGGCTCATTTTATTCTATAACAATGTATACTTATCAAAATGTCACATAATTATTATTTCTCATCTAAAACTGAAAATTTAAAAATTATACATAATTGATTACTTATGTGATGCTTAAAATTTGGGATAGGTATGCTTAAAATGCTCCAGGGTTGTTCTTCAAACAGCCATGTTTATTTCTATATACTTGAGAAAGAGTCATTTCTAAACACAAATTCCTTGAAACTTCAAGAATGAGTTATTTTTGGCAAGCAATGTATCTAAATGATATCTAAATGATAAATGTAAATACATATATGATATATGTTGGATATGTATATCCAGGAAAAATATTTCTAGAAACATACATCTTGTAGAGTTATTAAAAGTTCCACATTCGGCACAGAGCTAACAATATAATACCAACACATTCTAAAATCTCAAGTTCCAGTTACTGCACCTTGCGAAGATCATAGTCTGAATTTCTAACATCATCACCGAGTGTTTTCTGACCAACTGAATATCATGATGGAAAGGTTTTAGGTGATTAAAATGTAGTGGAAAACTGGACTAAGTAGAAATCATGATGAGGAGCTTTGAAACATCCTGTGTCACAAGAATTGGCCTGCCATACAGCAGACATATTTCTCTATGGAGAAGGTGGCATTCAGAAGCAAGCCTGGCTTGCACAATATCTTCCCATGGAATCCTGTGATGTGATAGATTGTAGTAACAGGCAGTTTGTACTGACCAAAAAACTGAGAAGGCTACATTATTTAAACAATGTTTCTTCTAACTAGATCACTCTCTCGTAAAAGTTAGAATGAGGCGCTATGATTTTGTTTTCCAAGTGTTTTCATAGGCTTTTTCAAATTTTAATCATAGGTGATGATAAGGTGTTTCATAAGATGGAATCAATGTAAATGACACTAGCAAGGATACGTTAGCTATACATGAATTTTGACTCATGTTTTCTGGTCCTTCTACCCATATTCCCACAGATATCTGCTACTTTTTATCTCACAGTAGTTGCATAAAGCCCTTCTAAGTTCAGCAGGAATTTACCCCACCGCCTCCCTCCTCCACAAATCTGTTCTTGCTGGTGACTTCACTGTTCACCAGCTGTAGCACCTGCACCCAGAATCCACACAATTCTCCACATTCAAATTGAATTCCAGTGTTCACCTTTCCCCAGGTCTCGTGTGCTTTATAGCTCTCTCCTCGTGTAAATCTCTTACCAATTATAATAGTTCTTCCAAAACCCTTCATTAGGTACTCAACAATGGATTTCCACAGTGGTTTTTCCCAGAGCACTGAAACCTACAGTTTTATCATCCTTTCTTTCCACTGTAGGCTCTCTAAGGAGTGCAGGCTGGCCTTGAACTCACTGCGTGGCCTGGCTTGGCCTCTGATTCGCTACGCTCCCTCCCCTGCAGCCTATCAGTGCTGCCTGGCCATTGTTTCTGTGCCAAAGCCTTCAGTGCCAGCTCTGCTGACAGATTTCTGAGCTATTTATATAGGAAAATAAGAAAGTACATTCTTTTTCTTCAAAATTCTTTGATGAATCCCTAGGGAATACAATGAGCTCTTAGTGTTCATCTAAGACTTCAAACCACTCACAGTTCATCTGTCTATTACATGATCAGAACATTCCCTAGTCTCTAGTTACGTGTTTTTATTTTCAAAAGTTTTCTTATAGTATTGCATGTCTGAATTCTTTTTGAACCTTTATTAGTCTTTTCAGTGATGTTCAAACTAGATTACATCTCTTCAGTAAAATCTTCACAGATCCTTGTATTGATGATCTGGCCCTTTGTCAACACGAACTTTTCATAATTTCAGAGAGACTTTAGTTTTGCAATTACATTGACGTCATGATTAAGTAATTGAACAGAGTAGAAAAGACTGGAATTTCTATGAAAATAATACCTGGAGAGTGAATGTGTAAGAGAACAGATCAAAAGCATGAGTGGCTTGCATGTTCTGGGGTGACAGGGCCCATGTTTAGAGCAGGCAAATATTGCTAAAAAGTACATGAGATGCATGAGACAGAAATCAAACTAATATGAGGCAGTGAGTGATAGTGAGGAAACAAGAGACATGAAAAATGCTTTCTTAATTGCAATGAAAGCAAAATATGGGCAGGCGTGGTGGCTCACACCTGTGATCCCAGCACTTGGGAGGCAGAGGCAGGAGGATCAGTATGAATTTGAGACCAACGTGGGCTATAAACGTGAGCTCAAAGCCAGCCTGAACTGCAGAGTGAGACCCCGTCTCAAACAGACAAAAAGAAAGAAAGAAAGAAAGAAAGAAAAAAAGAAAGAAAGAAAGAAAGGAAGGAAGAGAAATACAATTAGAAAGGCAAAATAAGATGATACAAATTTTCCTCAGATAATAAAATAGAACTGAATTACTGTGTCAATAATTACATTAAACTGAGGATAGTAAACAAGCCAGTTAAAGGACTGAAACTACTGTGCCGATTCAAAAGTAAAAATATCTTTTTTGGAAGAGACAGACTTCACATGTCTATGTACATAAAGGTTGAGTATCAAAAGAATGACAAAAATGTACCAAGGGAAATACTGTGCAGCTAGAATTTCATTAAAGTAAGGTCAGAGTATGGCTAGAGATAGAAACGGTCCATAAAAACAAAGAATTATCTTAATTGGTGCATATGAAATACAAAATATTAATCCACAGATAGTGTGCTTTGAATGAAATGACCTAAGCATGTAAGTCCCGCTTTCAGAATTTCTAAGCGTGAGCGTAGTTGTTAGTACAGATCGGAGCTGACAGCGCAGCCAAACAGTTCTTCAGCATATGAAACATACAAGAAAAGTGCAACCCACTGACCTGTGCTGGTTTATACGCAGGGACAAAAATAAATAGATTTTGTGAAGACATGTGGAATACTAACCAATATAAGTAACATTCTGTCCCATGAATCAAATATCAGTACATGTCACTGGGCTGAAAATCTTACAAGGAATGCACTTTGTTCACAGGGAGCTTGACATAGAAGTCAACAAGCAAAAGTAAAAATATAATTCCTAAGTATTTGTAGCTTAAATGATAGGCCCATAGGTAAATCAAACAGAATTTGGAAAAGCACTTGGACAAAATAGTAACAAAAACATTATGACCCAATTGAATGATAGGAATGATAGTTCAGATGATGGTAAAATGAAGATTATATTTGTCTTCCTCTTCCAAGAGAGACCATCAAAGAAACAGACCAAACATCCTGATGTACAAACAACTGGCAGGAGAGGATCCTGCAAGGCTACCAGGGGGATCTAGTTAACAATGTGACGAGAGCAAAGCCTCCCCAAAGCACCAACAGTGGGGTATACGAGGGGAGAGGGAGCTTGCTCAGGAAGAACACTGCAGTCCTTCAGGGGACCCCCACCAGAGAACAAAGCATTGACACATGCGTGCCAGGCAGAGCCCGACCCAGTCGGAAACCAAGCAAACTGTCTACCGCCAAAGTGCACCATGTCCACACTGATCGCTGTCACAATAAGTGTCCGTCCCCCTGAGCAATAAGCCATGTTTTATGATCAAGTCCCCGGTAAAGATCCTATATATAGCCGGGCGTGGTGGCGCATGTCTGTAATCCCAGCACTCGGGAGGCTGAGGCAGGAGGATCGGTGCGAGTTCGAGACCAGCCTGGGCTACAAAAGTGAGCTCAAGGCCAGCCTGAACTGCATAGCGAGACCCTGTCTCAAAAAAGACAAAAAAAAAAAAAAAAAGATCCTATATATCTTCAGAAGATGTCACCCTTGAACTGCAATCCTCCACAATGTGAAAGGCTGAATTTTTCTTTAACCCTTTTTTTCGTATTTTCTTAAAATTGAATTATTACAGGATGTCCTAGAACATTTGAGTAATAACCACAAATTAAGATTAACTAATAGTTCTCTCTTCCTAGACATATAAAGAAGGCCCATATTCCCAATTGCAATGTAATGCAACAAATGATTCTAATATTGTGCTTTCTTTTCTTAGACAAGAAGAAGAATCAGTAAGTTTACCTTCCAGACAAAATTAAAGACATGAAATAGCTGAAAAGTTGATTTTCTCGATGTTGAATTCAGGCAATGAAAATTAATAGCAGTAGAGAGTTTGAAAAAAGAAAGAAAGAAAGAAAGAAAGAAAGAAAGAAAGAAAGAAAGAAAGAAACAAACAAACAAACAAAAAACGCACCTGCATTCTAATTCGGTCTCCTGCCTGAAGAGCGGCAGTGCTGCAGTGCTGGGTCTGCATTTGGGCACAACCCAGACATTGACCTGGAGTGCAAATAAGAAGCTGAGAATGCAGGCAACTATAACTGAGAAGCTGAGGAAGAGAGCTACATTGAGAGCAAACCCTACAGGCCTTCCACGAGTCCTCTTCAAATTCTGTGGCAGGAGCAGGGGCTGGGGCTTCCATCCCCGGGGCAGCAGTGCTGGACCCATCCTCGGGGCACCCTGAGAGGGCAAGTGAGACTGGGCGTGGTGGTGCACTTCCTACTGCCCACGTATCTAGTAGTGTAACCCTGAACACCCTACAGACCCTTCCCTAAAATACAAAATTATATAAATAAATAAATAAATAAATAACTTTTTAAAAAAGACTGCTTCTAGGAATATGAAACTTTCATTGGTCAAAAAGATAAAATTGATAGTGTTGGATTCAATTAATCTGGTCTTGGAAGAAAAACAGAGCAGATAAATTAGTAAAATGTAAATATGATATCTTAATATTAGAATAAAAAACTGTCATTGCCCTGAGACAGCATGGTATACACCTACAACATTTTTCAAGCTTTACACATGCGGAGCAGATGAGATAGCTCAGTGGACTAAATACCTGCTTAGGCAAGCACAAGGACTTCGGCTCAATCCTGGGCACCACTCGCATGCCAGCTGTGCCATCTACAACCCCAGGCAGGCTGAGCTGGCCACTGAGACTGGACATGGTGGCACGGGTCCGTAATTCCAGGAGTATCATCGCGAGTCCGAGCTACATAGTGAGATCCTGCAACAACCAAATCCATAAAAAGGTAAAATTTTACATCTGAATTAGTAGTCTTAATAAATGAGTTTAATAATGCTATGTGGAGTGACGGTGGCTAGTTGTTTCCTAAAAATATAAATGTGAACTCAAGGGAGCTATCAGAAATAGAATACAAATTTTGGCAACAACAAAAAACTGAAACTAAGTGATTAAGAATAGCCAAGAAAAAAGCTCGAGGCAATTGAAAACAGATTATCAAACTGTCATTATGATTCCAACAATAGTGAGAATCTTTCTTAAAACTACATTTCTTGATAAAATTACAAGTGAATTTAGACTGGGTATATAACGAGAAGAAGGTGAATCTACGAAATCAAACAAAGTATGTAAACACGTAAGCGTGTAGAGCCATCAAATGTAGGCCAATAACTGCAAAAAAGACATTGCAGAAAAGATGGTTTTGTCAGGAAACTTATGTCCAGGGGTTTGCTAGAACTTATGAAACTCAGCATTGAAATACAACCCTTGTAAACAGATGTGGTAATCACACAGTCCAGCAAAAATACAGGCTCAGTCCGACAGGAAGAACCTGAGATCGCCTCCACAGAGGTGGCTTTCCTGACTAGGAAACATTGCTAGCTGTGTTTGCAGACCTGAGCTCATCTTAGCACCCTATTGTGTTTATTAATTTATTTCTTTTATATTAATTTTAATAAAATGAAATAGCAATGACACAGTTTCACAACAGGTTAGTGGGACATTTCCTATTGTCTTCGTAGTACTTGTTCAGAACACAAGATGTCGACCTGGTGGCTTATAGAAACACTTTTAATACCTTTAATCCAGTGGATTCCTTATAGTTTAGTCTGGGTTTTTTTGTTTGTTTGTTCGCTTTTCTCTTCAATTTTGTTTTCTTTGAAAAGGTCACTGTAGGTGTCCCTGTGTGACACAGCTGAGTTGTACAAAATGTGGGCCCTGCCATCACAGCACTGATATACATGTACACTCATTCACGTCTTCATGATGATCATCTTCCTGTCTGCTCTTTCAGCTGCACTGTGAGGCCAGGAGCTGTACGCATCAATCCAGCAGCTGAGGTGGGCAGCGGCCAGCGATCTTTGTCTGTGGGCCAAGAGGCTGCTCAGGCAGATGAGAATGTTTCTATGTTATTATGAAGCCTTCTTTAAGATAGAATTTATAAATAAATGGCTAGAGAAACCTGCCTGGGATTTCAGAGGAAAACAATCCCATCGTCCTTCCTTCCTTTCCCCCTCCTCCATTCCTGTTCCTGTGAGGTGAACATTTTCTTCCTATTTCTCAATATCTTATGTATGTTGATCCTTATTTACAGTTTTTATTTCTCACACCAGTGATACAGTGAAGTATTTAGAACATATGCATCTAAGTTATTTCGCATAAGATTATGTATTCTAACTGCGTCAATTTAACTAGAAATGTCTCAAGTTTGTTTTGTCTTATAACAGAGTAGTAGTAATCCATGTAGCATAAATATAAGCTCTATCTCCATTTATTGATTGATGGGCATCTGGGCTGCTTCCAAAATTTAACTACTACAAGCTGTGCCATTATAAAATGGGTGGGCATACAACCCTGCAGCATGATGCCTTGAATTCTTTTGGAAAGACAGCAAGAAGGGGAAGAGCTGGGTTCCAGGCGCCTCTCATTACGGTTTCCTAAGCGCTGTTCATGGTTCTGATGTTCCCAGTGGTTGCTCCAGTCTATCCCTTCACTGACAAGGGAGGATACTTTTTTCCTAGATGTCCACCAATGTTTGTTATAGGCTTATTTATGGATCTTAGCCAATTTCTGGAGGGAAATGGAATCTTAGTTTTTTTTTCTTGTTTCAGAACTTTTGTTTGTTTGTTTATTTATTTATTTTTATAGCCAGCTCAGCCCGCCCTGAGGGCAGGGCTGGCACAGCATGTGGTGCCAGGAATCAAACCGCGGTCCCTGCAGCCACCTAAGCTTTCCTTAGCAGGCGCTTTAGACCACTGAGCCATCCTTCCGGGCCCCAATCTTAGGTTTTTTTAGTTCAGATTTATTGCATGACAAATGGAGCTGAACATTTTTCCATATATTCATTGGCTATTTTTCAGTAAGAAGTAAATGAGCATCAGAAGATTAAACATTCAAATTATTAAATATTCAAAACATTTATTTTACTTAATCATATACTTTATCTTACCCAAAAGTATCATTTATTAATTGTTGATTAATTTTCATGAAATTTCTAGCCACTAACTGTTGTTCCTCGAAGAAATGGTACTGATGTATGTCACCACCATTTCTGTCATTTCTCTTTTTTCTTAAAATTTAGTCATTATCTCTACCTTCTAAATTATAAAGATGTCATGAGAGTATTTTTCAGCTCTCTTGTCATGCCCGAGGTTTCTTTCTATGATACCTGCATGTATATATTAAACTTGAGGTTTTCTTTTTTTTTTCTGTCATCTCAGTATCATGCATGCATTGTTCTGTAGATTCCAATCTTGTCAAATTTGCTTTGTAAAATATGTTATACAAATAATGCCTTACAATACCACAGAATTCTGACTGTGACAGAAACCGAAAAAGTAGGTAACTATTTTGGGGAAATTAGTGCTAGAAATAAATACAGAACTTGTTAAAGAAATACATTAAACATTCAAAATTAAAATATCAGAAAGTATTGACTAAATTTGGCCAGAATTTTTTGAGTCAAACTAGTGGTTTTATATTAAACTTTTGTATCTAAAACTGAACATAAAGTTTAAGCTATTTACGCACACATCAAAGATTTCAACATGACATTGGCTCTTAGTGAAAAAAAAATTATATTCAATATTTTCCTTTGGCAATCTTTAGTAAGTATGTAGTATATTGTTTATTCCTGACTAATCACTATATATTTATATAAAAACTTAAATTTTATGTTTTATTTTCTCTTGGTCAAGGGCTGGTGAGTTAACTCAGTGGACTAAAGTACCTGCTTAGGCAGAGTGCAGTGGCTGGCAATTGATCTCTGGCTGCTATGCTTGGCCCGCTCCATCCCCAGGGCACACTGAGATGGCAATAGAGACTGGGCATGATGGCACATGCCTGTAATCCCAACACTTGGGAGGCCGAAAACAGGAGAATCACTAAGAGTCTGATCTATGTAGTGAGACCCTGAACACCCTATAGTACCTGTCTTGAATTTAAAACAAACAAAACATATATTGCCTTACTCAAAAGAAAGAATTCACAAAACTCTTCTTGCTTTAGTTTATAGATTTATCCTTTTTCGTTTTCCTCTTGTGATGACAGAGCCTCTTTATCTAAAATAAATGGAACATTTGATGGGGAGTACATGTGAGAACATTAATCTTACTCACTTTAAATTTGAGACCTTTAGTGCCTTCTATTTTTCATCCTGATTTCCTTAATAGGGATTTCACAGTTACATTCTCAATTATGCAAACATGCCCAGATGCTATTTTAAATTTTAACAAAATTTAAAGCACAAATTTGAACTGATGTAAATACTGGGCAAAGGATTTATCTAATTCACAAGAGAAAACTATTAAGATAAATAATGTACCCAAACAGACAAGGTTATCAAAGATTTACTTGATTATTAGTCAAGCAATAGACTCTAGCCAGCTCCCAGGTCCAGCATGTGAGTGGGGCCACCAGGGAGCCGCTGGATCCTCATTCTAGCCAGCACACAGGACTGGCACGGGAGTGGGGCCACCCAGGGGACGCCAGGTCCTCATAGCACCCAACACCCAGGCCAGGCATATGAGTGTGTGTGTTTGTGTGTGTGTGTGTAACTTCCACCATCAGACAGCCCTGGTGTGGAACCCTTTGGCAGAAGTCCTGCAAAGAGGCTAGAGGCGAGACCAACCCAGCTGATCCAGGAGCAGAACATCTTGCCAGAGAGACACAGCTGGTTCACCACAAAGGCTATAGCAGGAAAAAGTGGAGAACAGCAGCCAGACCCAAGCCGTATCCACCTGGACAAGTTTGAACTTGGTAGAACAGGACTTGGTGCTAAGTTAATAACTATACCAAAGCTCTGAACCAAAGGTCAGAGGACAGTGCTATATAAAACAACAAAGAGAACGATGAAAGTTCATTCTCAGGCCCTTAGCCAATCCAGAGCAAATGCAGGAGACAAGAGCAGAGAAGAAATTGGAACTCATATACCTGAAATCTCTGAAAGAATAGCATCTGAAGTAAAGAAACAACTGCAGAAAGGAATAGAGGAAATCGTATCAGAAATAATTTTTGAGGTGCCGCGGCCAGCCCGGGTTGGGGGTCCAGTCCGTTCTGTCATGTCGTTCTTGACGCCGCTGCTGATGTGGGGTCTGACAGGCGCGGCCCGGAGGCTCCCCGTGCAGTGTGCCCAGGTGCATTCCAAGCCTCCGCGGGAGCAGCTCGGGACCATGGATGTCGCCATTGGGCTTACCTCCTGCTTCCTGTGTTTCCTCCTGCCTGCGGGCTGGGTCCTGTCACACCTGGAGAGTTACAAGAAGTGAGAATGATAGGGGCTATCCTTTTCCCTATAGCCTGACCACCCTGCCAGCCATCCGGATCATGTCTCCTGCATTCCAGACTGGCTGCCTCTGGATCGTGTCATTGGTCACCTGTTCTGCAATCATGGCCTCTCAGTATCTTCACTGTGACATCTGGGACCACACGCATCAGCCCTGCTCAGTGGGGTCCACCTTGCAACAATAAAGTCTATTTAAACCTGAAAAGGGGGCCAGGGAGATGGCTCAGGGGCACAAGTGCCGCCTGGCAAGTACTAGGTTGTGAGTTCAATCCCTGGTTCCGAAAAAAAAAAAAAAAAAAAAAAAAAAAAAAAAAAAAAAAAAAAAAAAAAAAAAAAAAAAAAAAAAAAAAAAAAAAAAAAAAAAAAAAAAAAAAAAAAAAAAAAAAAAAAAAAAAAAAAAAAAAAAAAAAAAAAAAAAAAAAAAAAAAAAAAAAAAAAAAAAAAAAAAAAAAAAAAAAAAAAAAAAAAAAAAAAAAAAA
>PVJA010012868.1:0-50915 GCA_004027025.1 Myocastor coypus
CCTCCCTTCCCTCCCTCCGTCCCTCCCTCCCTCCCTTCCTTCCTTCCTTCCTTCCTTCCTTCCTTCCTTCCTTCCTGTAGTACAGGGTTCAAACCCAGGGGCTTTGAACTGTTTCACACCCTGGTCCTTTTACAATTCCTTCTTTGGGGCAGGCTCTCACTAAGTCACAAAGTTTCCCAGGCAAAGCGTGAACTTGTCATCTCTCCACCTCAGCCTCCTAAAGTGCTGGGTCACAGCACTCTCACCACACCTGGCGGGGATGTTTCTCTAGCTATAGTAGGAGGCTGTGCTACCTCAGGGCTGCCATGACCCAGTTGGTGGCTTGTGACAACAGGAAAATATTCTCTTGTTCCAGAGGGTGAGACCCTGCTAACGCCTATTGAGGAGGACCGGTCCTGGCCCTCCCAGCCTCCATATCTCTCCTTACAAGGACACCAGACACTGATTTAGGTCTAAACTCAGGATGACAGGGTCTGAGGATGCTTATCTTAGTTACATCTGCAAAGACCCCATTTCCCAATAAGGCCACATTTGCAGATACTGGAGGTCAGGGCACAGATGTTTTATTTGGGGGACACAATGTGACCTACAGCACAGGGCCTCACAGCTTGAGTAGAGAACAGGTGCCACATGGTTTGTGATCCCAAAGGTCCGGAGGTGAGCTAGGAGCCAGGAGGAGGAGCCGTCATGCGCAGGTCTGGATGTCCTCTCCTCCTGTGCAATAGGAGTCGGATCACAGCCCCCTATCCTCCACCAAGGCTACTCAGTGACAGCGACAGGTTGCAACAGCACAAGGCCCTGGGTTCAATCCCCAGTGTGAAGAAGAAGAAGAAGAAGAAGAAGAAGAAGAAGAAGAAGAAGAAGAAGAAGAAGAAGAAGAAGAAGAAGAAGAAGAGGAAGAGGGAGAAGTGGAAATCTTTCAACATTTTTTGACTAGAATCTATGGGAGTGGGTGGGACTTGGGATTTAGATGGGGGACACAAGAAAGAGAGGGATAACTTTTGAATTTGGGGTGTGACCTTGAGCAGGGAGTACCCTTCCTTTATCAAGAGAAGAAATGTAGCAGTGATTGTCAAGCAGATTTTGGAGTCGGTGGGAGTCCAGAGTCCAGTTGGGTGAAACTATCCTGCTTGGGACACATATCATTTTGTGGATGTCACCTTTAGGGAGAAATCAGATGAAGGATCTACAGTCTGAGGCCTGAGCTATTTCTTACAACTGTAGAGGAGTCTACAATGATGTCAAAATGAAAAAGTTTAATCAAATGAAATTGGTGACCCAGAAAATCAGAACATGAGTAGGGCGGGAGTTGGCTGGGGGCAGGCATTATGCATTTGTATTCATCTTCTAAATCTGCAAGAGTTGTGGGGCAGCTCACCTGGGGCCGTGCCTGGTGATTGAAGGGACAGGGCCAGTAGATGTGGCACGTGAGTGTCTTCCCTTGTCTCCGATGAAGTAGGCAGCTGCTCACCTCTCTGAAGCCTGATAAATGATGTGGGTAAACTTGGCTCTGGAAAGTTCTCTGAGGAAAACCCTCGCATCCTCTAGCAATTTCAGGTCACCTCAGGAGTGGGGTGGACACCAGGCCTATGTGGGGCCTCAACACTGAGTGGCAGAGGAGGTGGGACTGAGGCCTATCGGCCTCCACTTTCACCAGCCAGCCAGGCTCCCAGGCCCGGGGTGCATCTTGGGTTGATATTTGCAGATTTATTCACACAGCTCCCCACACATCTGGATGAGAATATTTGACAACCCCCCTCCCCAGAGGAAATAGTTAAATGAATTGCTAAAGCACAAAATGTTCCTGTAAAATTGCTTCCATATTTTATTAGACGCAGATGAGCATGAATTATTGTGAAGTCAACAGGAGGGTTTGCAAATTGGCGTTTTGCCTTTTTCCATAAACATCTCAGCCTCACCCAGGAAGACTTTCATGGGTATTGGTTTGAGATGGGACCATTGAATAGCTCACTTCCTTATCCCCGAATGCATCCATCTGCCCACTCGCCCAGCCATCCATTGATCCAGCATGTACCACTCTATGCCAGGAGATATAAGCTAGATCACAGGTGGAGATAATCATTCTTACTCACCTTCAAAAGACTCCACTCGATGTACAGGGGCCTTTAGAGACGCACCATTTTTGTTTTATTGTTAAGAGGGAGGTACTTTCCTTGGGAGGAGGCTTCATGGAATGCATTTCGCTGTGCATGTCTTGTCTGTACCATGGAGAAGAGGAGACTCTTCCACATATGCCCTTCTCAGGTTGTAAAAGCTAATTATGATTAAATTTCTGTTTCCTACAATCTCATTTGTGCCAATGTGTGAAACAAGACTTCTTGGGGGGAAAATGGACACAGCTGTGCCCAACTGGCTTTCCAGTTGAGTGGAGCTTATTAGTTTCTTACACTCCGTGCGCTCTGCCTAATTGATCCCAGCTGGGCACCCTCTGGGTCTGGCTTCCACTCAGAATCCCCAGCATGGGTGAGGGCACTGAGGATGAGTGAGTGCACAGCCTCTGTTTCTCCTCTCCTCTTGGGAAGCTGCATGTCAGAGGAAGGCTTATGGAAGCCAGGGTCCTGGAGCAAATGGGGATCTTCCATTGCTGCCGCACCACATGGTGAATGAGGAGATTGTCACCATCTGTGTCTGGTTGAGCCGCTGACGGGGTCAATGGCTGCCACTCCATGGCCAGTGTCTTTGTGTTCTGTGGAAGGGGTCTTGACATCCCAGGAGCTAAGAATTCTTTCCTAGAGGAAACATCTGGAGGAAAAGTACCATGGCCTTTTCCCTGGATGGGACTCTCACAGCACCTTGGCTTAAGTGAGGGCGTCTTTTTGTCCTAGATTTGGAGGCCTAGCAACAGCTTAGTAAGTCAAGTCATGCGCCTGGCCCCATGCAGAGCCTGAGACTGGCTTTGAACTTGCTCTTCTCCCTGAGCACTCTGGCTTCCCAGACAGGAGCTGTACGTCGATTCCCCTTCAGAGCAGAAAATTGTGGAAAACATACTGACATCAGAATTATGCTTTTTGGGGAAGAGTACACAGATCCTTAGGAAGACTAGGTTTTCCCTTCACTTCATGGAACCAAGAAATTCCAAAAGCCTCATGAACATAGAGTGGCTTGGGGCCTTATTTTGAGACGTGCCTCATTTCTTAAAGGGTGCTTCTGGATGGTGAGAGGGTCCTGGTGGTGGACACTGCCCATCTGTCTTTGAGATCAGTTGTGATGAAGTTGTGTGGAGGAAATTTTGAGACAACTCTTAGCAGGACTTGAGGAGGCCCTGGGACATAGTCCAGTAAGAGTGGAAGGTGGTATCATCCTCATGTGGATGGAAGGTGCACAGCTGAGGTGGATTTATGGGCTGGATCACCCAGACTCCTGTGCTGAGGCTTGATCCACAATGGGGCAGTGTTGGGGGTGGGGAGAGAAAGATGGCTGGATCCTGAGGGCGTTCACCCTGTGAATGCACGAATGAGCGAATCCAGCGAGAGTTCATGGTGGATTGCGTGGTTAGGAGGTGGGGCCCAAGTGGAGGAAGTAGCTCCCTGGGGCCCTGCCTCTTAAGGATCCATCTCTGTTCTGCCTCTTGCTTCTCTCTCTGCTTCCAGGCTGCCATGCAGTGAGCAGCTTCCCACCTGAAGTTTCCATCTTGGAGCCAGCTGAGTGTGGACTGAGACCCCCAAAACAGTGAGCCAAAATAAGCTCTTCTCCTTTAAGACTGCATGTCAAATATCGTCTCACCAATGAGAAAGTGGCCACATGGGCACAAGGCAGCAAAACTCCTGCCCTAGAAGTCAGGCCTCTGTCTCTGAGCTGATGGTCTTTATTGGCATCATTTGTTAAGCAGCATCTCAAGGGAGAGGAGATGCGTCCCTGTGGGCCACTCACCAGGGCAGTTAGCAAGACTTGGACACTCAGTCATGGTGGGCCAGGGGCTTGCAAAAACTCCCAGGAGAAAGAGCTGCAGAGTAGTCTATGATTTGTCTATAAAATAGAATGGCTCCTGAGTTCTCACTCCTGAGAAGCGATGCATGTGAGCCCCTCTCCTACACACTCCTGAAGCCCCTCCTGCTGTGTGTCTTATGGGAAACTGGGCCATCTCTCACACTAAGAGCTGAGAGCTCCAGGTCTCCTTCTCTCAGCACACCTTGAAGTGAGCATGAGACTCAGAAATGTCTACTCTGGTTGGAGTCTGGAGAATCTTTTGGTGGTGGTCGGGTGGCCTCATGGACCCCGTCACTGGAGGGGCAGCTGTGTCTTTCCCAAAACAAGAATGTGAACTCTTCAATATCTTTCTCCTTCCTTCCTTTATTCTTTCTTTCTTTCTTTCTTTCTTTCTTTCTTTCTTTCTTTCTTTCTTTCTCTGCTATACTGAGGATTGAACCCAGGGCCTTCACACTGAGCTACACACCCAGCCTTTTAAATTTTTTAATTGTGAGAGAGTCTCACTAAGTTGCTTGGGCTCAAACTTGTGATCCTTCTGCCTCAGCCTCCCAGGTGCTAGGATTAAAGCAGTGTGCCACTATGCCCAGTTCACCATTCCCTTTGCTGATTGAATGAATCAGGGGCCATTTCTGTTGTTTGTGACTTGAAGTTGCTGACATGAAGTAGAGGCCAGATGGTCAGAGTCAGATTGGTTGGTTTGTGGGTAGGGTTGAGGGAGGAAGGCCAGACACCCTGAAGGGGATAGCTGGGCTAGGGTGAGCCTGCAGCCAGGTTCTATGATGAGGTAGACACCGTGTGTGTGTGTGTGTGTGTGTGTGTGTGTGTGTGTGTGTATGTGTGTATGTGTGTGTGTGTGGGAGGGTGGTAGCCATGGGCTCATGCATAGAGGTGCAGAGGAAAGGCTACTGGTGAAAAGCATCAGGATTCAGGCCATACCTTTCTCTCTCTCCCTGTTCCTGGGGCTGCAACTCTGGAGACAGGAGAGAGATGAGCTCAGACTGGCAGATCTTCAACCAGGGGCTGAGGAAAAACATGAGAACAAAAAGGATCAGCCTCCCAGGGAGTCCCCAAGGGCAACCCAGGGCACAGCCAGCAGGATGGGAGCCCTGCCTGGCTCGTGAGCCACAGAGCAGCTACTGCAGGTGGGTATAAATAATGAAACACTGCAGCTACTTATAGAACCATGCCATTGCTAGTAGCTTCTCTTTGATTTCTCCTTGGCATCTTCCATGGCTGAACTCCCAGGTGAGCTGTTTTGGGTGTGGGTGAGGAGGGCAGCTTGGTTCTGGGTACAGCAGATGCCTCAGTAACAGCCATACCCCCCCAGGCTTCCACTTGGTCTGCAAGGATCCCCAGATATGTGTGTGCGTGCGTGCGTGCGTGCGTGCGTGTGTGTGTGTGTGTGTGTGTGTGTGTGTGAATCATTACCTCTGAACCCTGTCCCTACACTGAGCTAAGGTGTACTGTGGCACAAGAGCCATCAGGGAAGGTGTGTGACAGACAGGGCCCAGCTAGGACTGGATACAAAGTGTGATCGAAACACATGGTGAATCCTTATATTTATGGCCTACTATAAGACACATGGCCATCACTCCCCCTCAGAATACTCTGCTTCCTTCAAACACACTGATCCCCATCCTTACCACTTTCTGAAGCAGTTCTGGAAGTATTCTCTCATGAGTGTCTTTGCTAGACGTGATGAAAAATCTGGTGACTGCTGCCATTGAGTGCTGTCTGATAGAAAGACAGGCTCATAGAAAAGTGACCGTATGTCCTCATCCACCTAATTTGCCAGATATGGTAGTGTGACTTGTGGCTCTCTCTGAAAGTCAAAATGACCACAGAAGTCGAATGTTTTGAATTGATTCGGGGCATGGAAGCAGCCGCATCAATACAACTAAAGACACTGACCAGGTATGGTGGAGCATGTCCATGGCCCCACTTGGGAGGCTGGGGTAGGAGAACAGCTGAGAATTTAAGGCTACCTGGGCTGAACAGTTAGTTTGAGGCCAGTCTGAATTATATAGCAAGACCCTGTCTTGCTATCAGTCAACCAACCAACCAACCAGCCAACCAAGCCCTAAAGACATTCACAAAAGAACTTCTTTAGAAGGGCGCAAGAATGATGGGATAAGTATGTTTGAATTGAGAGAGACAGAATTTTGAGGAGGATTCATAACTAAGTGTTTTATTTTTACTGTAATAATTTTCAAAATCACCGTATTCTTTGATTACATCTTGAATTTCCAACAGAGTGACTTTGGAGACAATGTAGTGGCATTGAGCGGGCACAGTCCAAAGGGTACAGTGTGGCACCCTCAACATTTGTAAAGCAAGACAGCGCAACTGCTCCTAAGATTGGCAAACCAAAGGAGCAGGTGGTATCACTGGGGCCAAGGGTCTGGACCCTCTACTGGGAGATGGAGCCGTGCAAGGGCTGACCATCAGGAGCACGGACCCCACAGGGAGGGATTTACTTCAAGGGGGGGGTCCGTGGAGGAGCCACCCCTGGAGATACTGCCCAGAATGGGGGTGCATCAGCCTGGTTTCTTCCTTCAGCCCATTCTTCAATATTCTTTTTTGAAGATACTGTGATTAAACACATATAACATGAACAAGCAAGTAGAGAATTCAGTAGCGCTAAGTATATGTACCCTGTTGTGCGGCAATAGCTCCATTTTTCTCCAGACCCTTTTATCTTGCAAACCTGAAGCTGTCCCCACTCAACAGCTCCCTAGCTCCTCCTCCTCCTCCTCCTCCTCCTCCTCTTCCTCTTCCTCCTCTTCCTCTTTCTCCCCCTCCTCCTTCAGGTGCGGGCTACCACTAATCTGCTGTCAATCTCTGAACCTGACAGCAGTTAGGGACCTCATGTATATGGAGGCACACAGTGTATGATTTTTTTGTGACTAGTTTATTTCTTTGAGCATAATGTCCACAAGGCTCATCCGTGTTGTGGTGTGTGTCAGAATGCCCTTCCTACCTAGGCATGGCAGTGCATGCCTGTAATCCCAGCACTGTGGGAGGCTGAGGCACTAGAGTTGTGAATTTGAGGCTAGACTGGGCAATTTGGCAGCTTAGCAAAATCCTGTATCAAAATAAAAGACATTTTAAAACGGAGTAGGGGTATAACTTACCACAAAGGTTTTGGGTTCAATCCCTAGTACTAGGGGAAAACAAAGAATGTTCTTTTTTAAGGCTGGGTAATATTCCATGGTGTGGATAGAGGATATTTAGTTTATGTTGCTATCCATCAATGCACAGATAGATTGCCTCCACCTTTTGCCCACTTCAAACAATACCGATTCAAATGTGGATATAAAAACATCTCTCTGATACCCTGTTTCTGTTTTTGTTTTTGAATGTATTTGGTCATTACAGGGACCAGCCTCCCTAGCACTGCGATTACAAGCATGGGCCACTAGGTCCGGATTCTGGTGGCTCAGCCTGCCCTGGAGGTGGGGCTGGCACAGCATGTGGTGCTGGGGATCGAACAGCAGTCCATCCCGTTTCCCTAAGCTTGCCTAAGCAGGTGCTGTAGTCTGCTGACCTATCTCCCCAGCCCCTGATACCTTGCTTTCAGTTCTTTGGGGCATGAACCCAGAAGGACAAAGTGGATCAAATGGGGACTCTACTTGTCATTTTTCAGTCATCTGCCCTCCTATTTTGCCCAGAGCTGCACCAGTTATGCTCCCAGCTATGGTGTGCTGGACCAGGGTCCCCTACATCCTCAACCAACACTTGTCACTTTCAGGTGTTGCTGAGGTGGACATCGTAATGGGTGTGAAGTGTTCTCTCACCCTGGCTTTGATTTTCACTTCCTACTGCTTAGCAATGTGCCACACGCTCTCCCAGGTACCACGGCTACGCTGAACCTGCGCATCCATGTGACCAGCCCTACCCAGCCGCCAAAGGCCAGAGCTGGGGAGACGCAGGTCTCTGTAGGATGTGGACCAGCAGGGGGGGGTGGGGCCGGTGGGGAGTGGGGCGCTGTAGAGTGAGTGTGAGAGCAGCCCGTCTACATCACAGAAGAGGCAGCTTTCCTGGCAGCAGAAACTCCCGAGAACTTGACTTATTTAAGGGACCTCAGAGTCCCCAGAAGGCCACAGTATATCTGGAGGAACCTCATTCCCAGTGAGGCAAGGGACCTGCCAAGACCTCTCTATCAACACGTGGCCCAATGGGGACTTGGCCCTCAACTGTGCTACTCCCCAAGCCAGCGTCTCTCCCTCTGTCATAGCGCTCAGTGCAGGGCGCCTGCCAGGGTGCAGCTTGCGCTTTGTGGTGTGGTGGCTTCGCCTCTGCTGCGCCATCTGCTGGAGGGGCCTCCCTTCCTTGCTCATCTGGAAACCCCCAGCTTACTCTTGGCTGCTCAGAGCAAGCATTGTTTTCTAATCTGACTCCCCAACCTGAAACAGAAACAACAAATGCCTCAGTCCATGGAAACAGCACGCAGCAGTGGCTGTTGCATGCTTGCTGATTTAAAAAAAATTTTTTTTGTTTTTTCTTTGTCTCCTTAGCATACAGTCCCTTTCCTTCTAATGATTGCAGAGCTCTTTCTTTCTTTCTTTCTTTCTTTCTTCCTTTCTTTCTCGCTTTCTTTCTTTCTCTCTTTTCTTTTTCTTTTTCATTTTTTTTGCGTTACTAGCGACTGAACCCAGCACATCTGCACTGAGCTACATCCCCAGCCTTTAATATAAATAATACATAATGTATAACATATAATAATATCTGGAGTCAGGTTATTCACTAAGTTGCCCAAGCAAGACTTGAACTTGCAATCTTCCTGCCTCAGCCTCTGTTATGGTTTTTGTCTCGTTGTCCCCCCAAAGCGTCATGCAGACATGGGGTGGGGACTTCTATAGATTGAGACTTAACTCATGAGACACTGGGATTAGGTGTTTTAGTACTGATGAGATTATGAGTCTGAGTACTGCTGGGAATTATAGGTGTGGCCTGAGGTGGATAGGCTAAGGCAGAGAGCCTGATGTAATATAAAGAGAGGCAGAAGCCAGGCGTGGTGGTGCACGCCTGTAATCCCAGCACTCAGGAGGCTGAGGTAGGAGGATCGGGGCAAGTTCAAGACCAGCCTGGGCTACAAAAGTGAGCTCAAGACCAGCCTGACCTGCATAGTGAGACGCTGTCTCAAAAAGACTAAATAAATAAATAAATAAATAAAATAAAGAGAGGCAGAGAGACAGACTTGAGCTGTTGCTCTCTGCTCCCCTGGTTGGTCAGCTGCCTCTGTCATTGCCGTTCCGCCGCTATGAACTGTTGCTCTCTGCCATGTGCTTCTCAGCCTTGGAGCCAACCAAATATGAACTGAAACCTCCAGTAACTGTGAGCTAAATAAACCTTTCCTTCCTCATTTTGGGTGTTGAGTGTTTGTCCCAGAAACGATAGAAAAATAACTAAGACAGCCTCCTAGAGAGGACTCTGAGTTTTCTTTAAAGGTTGTGCTCTCCTAGCCTTACTTCATGAGCACTGGGGAGCAAATATGGGCTCTTTCAAGTCATCTTCTTGGCCATGGTGACAGATGCATGGAAGACCTCATGGCCCTGAGACTTGATCTGCAGCCCTTGGGAAAGAGAGACCACCTTTCCAGAAGTCACTGTGTGCAGCAGGGCTGCCTGAGGGTGAAGCTGGCAGGCTGGATGTGGAGTCACAGGCCGCAGAAGCAGAGTCTGGACAACCTCACTTCTGCTCCTGGATGCAGCTACGCCTGAAGTGGCCTCTCACCTATGAAGCTATTAAATTCCTTTTTTTTTTTTTTTTTCAAGGCCTTGTTGTGCTGGGATTTCTGTCACTTGCCACCAGAAGTCACTACAGATGCATATTTCTGACCCAAGTCCAGCCCTTCGCATACTATCCTCATCTAATGCTCCTTGGGTGGCAGCTTGATAGGTCCAGCATCCTGGGCCAGGGGTGATGCCTCTAGATGCCCCATGGGCATGTTTTGCAGATCAGAACTGGTGGGATACCATCTGAGGTTTTAAAGTCACGAGGGCACAATTATGCCCATTTCTAGGCTTTGAGACTTGCTCGAGATTTCTGGGATGGTGGGCAGCAGTTGAACCTGAGACAGGACACTAGGGCTCTTGGCTGCTTTGCTGCCACCTGGATATGGGGTGGGGGCTGGAGGGATCTCACCATGTCCATGATAACAGTGCTGATCTTGTTTCTGAATTAGCCACACAGGCAAAAGGATCTGCTCCTGACTCGTGACAAAGTGCAAGGCTGGGGCTTGAGGTCTGGGTGGCCCTGACCCTGTCACCACAGGCTGGTGTCCTCCCTCCCTCAACATCTAAAAGTGACAGGTGTTGGTTGAGGATATAGGGGACCCTGGTCCAGTACACCATAGCTGGGAACATAACCTGGTGCAGCTCTGGACAAAATAGGAGGGCAGAGGCTTGAAAAGGTCGGAGGAAGGCTAGGAGGGCTGCTCCAGGGCACGTGGTGCTCTGTGCTTCAAGGACAAAGCTGGAAAGAAGCCCTCCTCTCGAAGCCCTGAGCCTCCCGGCCCCACTCCCTCCCCCGCCCCATCCTCCCTGGGCACTTTGCACATTCAAAAGCTATTTTAGAAGTAGCAGCACATCTGATTCTCTTTAATGCACTTCCAGGCAGCACAGATGTGCATCAGTGAAAGAATGTTCCTGAACCAAAGTGCTTCTCTGGGCCTCATGAGCTTCTCCCTTGGCGCCCACTCCCAGGCCAAGAGCATCCTATGAATCATGCATTAGTTCCTGCAGTTGCCGCTCACAGAGGTGGTGGTTTTTGCAGATGGAGGAGGAGCCACTGTGCACTGCAGAAAGCAAAGGGTTAGGGACACTTCATGGAGCTGGGGCCAGAGAGTAGGAACAGATGCTAAGAGGGGGAGATAGAGGTTGGGGTCTGGAGGTGAAGCTCGCAGTGTTCAGAGAGCCCTAACACCAGCTCTTTTGGCGACAGTGCCCTGGGTACAGCCTTTCCTGCACAAGTCCATATGTGACAGACTTTATCCTACTTGGAGGATTTGGCACCGGAAACAGTCCCATATGGAACCCGGCTGCTTTGCGGGTGGGTGGGAAAGGAACCAATAGACACAAGACACAAGAAGAGGGGGACCCTCTCCAGGTAAGAAGACTGGAAAGAGCCAGACTTGGTAGAGCTACCTGGATGGCTGCCCACGGCTCCCTGATCAACACGGCTGCACGCAGCTCAGTGAAATATACGAAGGCAGAAATTAAGCATGGTGACCGTCTGTCCCTACAATGCAATGTGTCTGTCAGACAGATGACTGAGAGAAGACATCTGATATTTGCGTCACTTGCAAAAATACAGTGTTTTGATTTTTGAGGAGGTGGCACAGAAATTCATGATTCAACTTATAAAACCATTTTCTAAGGGTTTATCTTTTTTTTTTTTTAGTTTAAAAATGTCCCTGGAAGGGAACATGAAGACATGTGATATTAAAAGATGAAAGTTGCTCTTCAATGAAACGAAGGAAAGATGTGACTCTAGCACCCAACAGATGGTCTCAACAGTGGTGGTCCCTTCAGGGGCCCCTCCAGGGGCAGTGGGGGCTTTTACTGTAGGAGGGGGCTACATGGCCCAGAAGTCTCACCTACTGAAAACCCCTGGCTCTCTGCCCAGCCCACGGTGCCGACCTTCCTCTAGGGTGGCCTCCCCCAGAAAGGGGGGCGGTCCATCTTAGAAGGGCAAGTGGATCAGAGGTTTGGTGAGATCTGAAGTTCAATTCCAGGGATTCCCTTTTAGAAAAAAATAAACTTAGCACAAAAATGAAAGCATGTTTGAGGTGATAAAAAAAATGACCATGAGGTATAAAAGCCCTGGATATCCAGGAAGCCTCCCCAGCGACCCATTTAGGCAAGTTACCAGACTTCTCTGCTGATTCCCCGCATCTCCCAGCTCCTGCAGAGAAGCCTAAGCAAGCGAGGGGACCCCGATGTTGGGTGTGGTCAGCTTTTCCCCACCCATATCTGCTCCTAGCAATCTATGCAGAAACATCGTATTTCTGTCCTGGCTGGGATCTGCCTTCACTGACGCCCAGGGTCTGAGAGGGAGGGCCTTGGGGAGTTGGAGAAAACCCAGAATGCCTGTGCCCAGGGGTCGGGGTGGTCTCTGAGAGGTAGCCTGGGCTCCTAACGTCAGTTGGTGGAACTTTGGCCAAATGAATCCTGGTTACTTGGAGAACGCCCAAGCGGGGAGGAGCAGGCTGGGGAGGAGGCGGGGCCTGTAGACAGCGGGGGCGGAGCCGTCCAGCTGGAGCCCAGCAAGATGCATCCTGGCCAAGCCACAGAGGTTTTCTTGCAGGCTGATCCTTGGCGCGAAGAGTCAGGGCAGCCCAAGCCCAGGGCACCCTGCCCAAGTGTGCCTCACTCTCCTTGTTCTGATTCCAGGCTAAAATGAGATGTTGAGCCCTTGGGTATCACATACCCCGAAAGACCAGTTAGTCTGGAAGAGATCTGCCTCACGGTGGGTGGAAGTGCATGCCTGTGATCCTTTCACTCTGGGAGGCTGAGGCAGGAGCATCAAAACTTTGAGCCTAGCCTGGGGAATTTAATAAGACACTGTCTCAACATAAAAATAATAAAAGGCTGGGGATGTAGGTGAGTGCTATGGCTTTGGGTTCAGAGGAGAAAAAAGACAAAGAAAGAAAGAAAGGAAGAAAGAAAGAAAGAAAGAAAGAAAGAAAGAAAGAAAGAAAGAAAGAAAGAAAAAGAAAGAGAAGGAAAGAGAATGAGGAGGAGCAGGAGGAGGAAGGGAAACAGCAGCAGCAGCCTTTCCTGGGAATCTATCTTAGGAAGAGAGGTCCCTGGCTGTCACCTCGCATACCCCGTGGCCCTATCTCTCATGAGGAGCCATCAAGCTGGCATTATGGCTTTTATTCATCAGTTTCACAGAACATGGCTCGTGCTAGGGATCCAGGAGAGCTGGAGCCATTTTGCTGTGCTCAGAACACTGACGTCGGGCACAGAGCCAGGACTCATTACACAGCACCTGGAGGGAGGACATGAGGTTTTTGGGCACCTGGAGCCGGCAAGACCCGGGCAGGAGTGGATTCCCTGGGGAGTGCTCGCTGGATGTGGGCCAGGCCGGCAGAGTTGTCTATCCCAGGTTCCCCCTGATGTGTCACAGGGAGTGTGGGCCTGGAGTGCAGATGGCCACAGAAGCATGGGAGGGGGCATCCTGACCCCACTGACCATGGTGGGGTCCTGGGGCCCTGACTTCCTATAGAGCCAGCTGCTGCTCTCTTCTGTCCACCTTTCACCTTTGAACCTCTATCTCTTATCTAAATGGCCTGGCAGCCTCCTCTACTCGGGAGCTCAGAAGGTTTCACCCCTCCCCTCCTTTCCCCTCCCTTCCCTCCTCTCCCCTCCCCTCCTTTGTCCTCACCTTTCCTCATTTCTCCTGTCCTTTCCTCAGAGAGGGGAAAAAGCCAGAGAGATAAGGGCAGGGCTACATAAGGCCCTGAGGTCACACCTTCTCGATCCACTCCCTTCACTTAGGCCCTGCCTCCTACTTCCTCAATGAATTAAATCATTGAGGAGATTAGAACCCTCCTGATTCAAACCCCTAAACCCCACCAGCCACTAAGCCTTCAGTACAATGAAGCTTTGGAGGACCTGTCACATGCAAGCCATGACAGTTGGAGGGGCGGGTGCTGGCCTGTACTGCAAGCTTCATAGATACTGGTTTTGCACCTGTAGAACATCCTCAGATCCTCACTGGGACAAGAAATGGGTGTGGGGTGTGCCTCAGAATGGTGAGGTGATGCCCAGATTCGTAAAGGGCTGAACGGAGGAGCTTGTTTTTGTTTATTGCTGATTCCAAAACCTATGCCTTTCCCATTCTCCTTCATTCTTCCCCTTCTCAGAGAACTCTACCATTCCAAGAACAGAGGCAACGTCAGTTTTGCTCAGTTTTCAATAGCCATGCCCCTTCCTGCTCTTGCTGTGTGTAGTATGCAGGCAGCAGTAGTCAGATTTGCTGCAGTAACAAACCTCTGAAGTGCTTGAGTGGCTTGCAATGATAATGTATCTTTTCTTTTGTGTAATGTGGCTGTGGCCCAGGGTTAGCTGCTTGGCTCTGTGTGTCTTCTGATTCCGAAGCCAGGTAGGGCTCGCTTCTCCCTTCATTAGGCCATTCTCAAAGCAGAGATGAAACAATGGAAACTTCTTTGTGGATTTGACCTGGATCAAGTCTGGGTACAGAAAATAACATGGCAGATGTCCACATGTCCACTCCTGATGCTTGTCTCCTTTCTTAAAAATGAAAAGCTAACCAAAAGGCGAAGCTGTCCTGTGTCCCGTAGGTACGCCGCAGCCCTGCAGACTGCAGGACAACATGCCCTTCTAGCAACCACAGGCTAAAACATGCTGCTATGTTTTCACCACAAATCCTTGAGTCGTTCCATAACTTCATGTCTAAAACAAAAAATGGGCACAACCTGCTTGGAGAGATGCTGAGATTGCTGTAAATAGCTATCTCCCCTTTCAATGAAGATTTCTCATCCTGCCAAATAAAGCCAGGCTACTGAGGCAGGAGTCCTGACTGCCAGCCCTGAGGAGGTGGCCCAGCTGCCCCAGTTCATGGGCCCAAGATGCCCTGCAGCAGGAAGAGGGCATGAGGGACAGCGAAGGTGACAACCCGGTGGTCAGGGGAAATAGTGGCTACTGAGTCCTGACTCATGGCCAAAGCAGCTTGAGAGAGGGTTTTATTTCCCAAGAGGGGTGTAAGTCTTTCTCTGGAAAGATTTCTGGCTGCTGATAAAAGAGCCCGGACACTCTGGGGTTTTTCTTCTCTTGAGGACCCTTTATTTTGTGGGGTCAGGGCTTAAGCCTGCTGTGCCCACCATAAGTCAACCTATGGGAGAGGAGGAGGTGGGTGGGATAGAGCTTGCTCTTCCTCACTGCCACGATGTCCCCCTTCCTTTCTCCCAGTCCCACCTGCAGAGCCAGAGTCCTGCCCGAGGGCCACCGGCCACCAGCTTTTCCCAGGCAGCCACAGGTTTCTCCTGCCTCAGAGGTCAGCTAGGTCTGATCAGTGCCTCTTTCTCAGGGCCTCACAGCATCCCAGGCCCCACCTGCAGCCCCATGTGCTTTGTCCTGTGAGTCCAGGGCCTGCCCTGTGCCTGCCCCACTCAGTAGATACTTTCCTGTAGGCCCTGGCTTCTTCTTCCTAGGGCCCCTCCACCCCAGAATTTTCCACTGCCTCCTCCACCTTAAATCCCATTCAGTGGGGCCCAGAGCCTGTCCCCGACTTGCCTGATCCCAGGGATCCCCGCCAGTGCATGCCACCCTGCCCCACTCAGACACACCCATTCCAGGCCCCACCTGCCCAAGGACCTGCCCACTTGACTTTGCCCATCTAAAGCTAAGGCTAGCCGGGTGTGTTGGCGCATGCCTGTAATCCCAGTACTCGGGAGGCTGAGGCAGGAGGATTGGTGAGAGTTCGAGACCAGCCTGGGCTAAAAAAGTGAGCTCAAGGCCAGCCTGAATTGCATAGCGAGACCCTGTCTCAAAAAGACAATAAATAAATAAATAAATAAACAAACAAATAAATAAATAAAAATAAAATAAAGTAAAATAAAGCCAAGGCTGCCCTGCCCCTCCCCAGCTCTATGCCTGGTCCAGGTCCTCTTCCTCACTCGCCACAGGTACTTAGGGTCATCCTCAGTCTTGTCCTTTAATTCAGGCTGTCCTGTTCCTTCTTTCTCTGCTTACTTGCTTTCAAAATCAATGAGACTAAAGGTACATTTGAATATTTTTGGGAGATTGGGAGCCTTTCCTTTAGGAACCATGAGGTGCCATGTGGAGAAGTTGGCACAGGCTGACTTGGTAAATGACCATGTCCGGGCTGTGGGCTTCGTCTTCCGTGGAGATTACAGGCCACACACACTCATCTTCCAAAATTCTCAGGCCTAGTGTGTGTGTGGGTCGTGATGCAAAGGAGAAATAAAAATAACAGCTGCTAGGATGATTTACAGAGCTGTTCATCTCCAAGATTAAGTGGCCCCATATTTGGGCCTTTGATTAGACAGTATATTGTCTAATCAAATGGGAAGGCATGGTGGCCCCCAAACTACTGTTACCTCAAGAGCCAAGAAGCAGGTAAAGAACCAGAAGAGGAAGACATGTAGCTCCCCAACCCAGTTATTGCAGAATCTGGGACTGAACTGAGAGGAAGACGCAGCATGGAGACATTTGGGAGGCAGCAGTTTTATTATGCCAGGGGGCTGGTAGGAGTCAGTTCCAAGTCACCAAGCCCCGACTTAGAATAATGCACAAACTTATATACAGTTTGCAAGCAGGAGGTAATGAAGTCTGAGAGCAGGTTATTTTCTATAATTGGTTACACGTGTTCAGTCACATATTGTGGTCAGGAGATTTGTTCTGGGCTGGTTTTAGTTGGAGCAGGTCATTTATCATAGGAGAGGGAAATCGAGGGGCATCCAGGCTGAGCAAGTGAGTATAATCAAGCATGTTTTTGACTGGGTTAGTCTGTCCCAGGCAGGAAGACCCTGAAACAGGCCAGTAAAACCGGACATGTCTGCAGGCCGTAGTGCAGTTGTACGCAGTCGGACGGGGTCAGGCCAAATCATCTGTGAGTCAGTCAAGGCTGAGTCTGATAGTCAACTGTGAAACTGCCAGTTAAAATTTTTCTATTAACACAGTGAAGTCACACCTCCCACTAGGCTCACCTCTTAAAGGTCCATGGTACCTCCCATTAGTACCACTAAGTGGGGACTAATTTGACACATGGCTTTGGGGGACATTCCGTATCCCAACCATAGCTGGAATTAGGAAAAGGTGGCTGAGGCGCTTTCAACTGTCCGAATACCTCTACTTAATCTAAGCTCTGCACCTTGGCCATGCCCAGGAGCAGCTGTGAAGTCTGGATGCAAGCTACCAGTCCCCTCATCTGCTGACATTAGTTTCCTGTCCACCCAAGCCCTCAGGTGATAGCTGGAGGTTTCCTTGGTGTGAAAAGCCATGCGCAGCTGGGCCTGCTGGTGCAGGCCTGGAAGCCTAGAATTCCAGGCTGAGCATAAGGTTAGGCTGAGGTTGGAGGGTCACAAGTTCAAGCCCAGACTGGGTAATTGAGCAAGACCCTATCTAAAAATAAAAATAAAGATTAAAAAAAAAAATATATATATATATATGAAGGGCTGGGGATGTAGCTCAGTGCAAAAAAGGCCTTGGGTGCAATTCTCAGTACTGCAAAACAGAGCAAAACAAAACCCTCAAATAACCCCAAAAACCCAAAACATAAAACCATCCTCAATAATCCTATCCAAGCAGTCCACAGAGCAGGCCCAGAGAGCAGCTCTCTCAGGAAGCGGTGCTCTGTGAAGGATGTCTTTCCTGTATTTGGCTGACATGCTTTATGTGCGATCACTCTTACGACAACAGAAGGTATATAAAAAGGCTCGCCTACAGTTTCTTGGAAATAATAAAATAACTTGGAGGGACTCATATGCCAAGAAGTTTGAAGATGAATGCCCAGCTATAAAAGAAGACTGGCGTCATATTTCATAAAGCTGCAGCTAGGCTGCTTGGCAGGTGAGCAGCAGGAAGTGGGGTTTCAGGAACGTTTTATGATGCATGCACAAGTATTCTGTTTATTGAATAAACAGCATTTAGACTTGAATAGCAAGAATGGGTAGTACAGCATTTTCCCTTCAAATACCCTTTTGGGAGCAATTTTAGGGATAATTGACCAAAGCACCCAATAATTATTGGCTTCTGTAGTCTAGGAAAGACATCTGTGTTTAGCCTCTGTAGCGAATGCTGTACATTGGGATACCTGGGTGCCAGGGAAACTGAGGCTCTGAGAAATGCAACGATTTGTTCAAGGGAAGAAATAAAACAGAAATACAGAACTGAGAATCAACCTCCCAAGCATCCAACTCCCAAGTCTGTGCACTGTGGGAACCTAATTATATAATTGTTTAAAAACTCATTTGTTCTCTTCAAATTGCGCTTTAAATACATAGAACAGAAATCTCTTTAAGGAGACTTGGAAATAAAAATTCCTGTTGCAAAAATAAATTCAGATTTTAAAAAGTCCTCCATTTGGCTAGCAAAGGCTATTCTCATTGCTGTTATTTGCCGAACAGAGTAGTCTTTTCGGTACTTGCTAATGTTAAGCGGTTTTGAAAATATTTAGTAAGGCAGATCTGAACTTAAACATTTATGTATTATGGCAGCCTCTCAGTCTTTAGTGTTTTTCAGCGCCTTTCTACAGCGCTGCCTTATTTTGGTATCTTTCTCTTTCTGTCTCGAATTAGAAGTTGGGTTAGAAGACACGGAAATTCAGGGATCTCCTCAGAATGTTTTATTCCAGTTCCTTGAATTGACTTTATTTTTTAGTTTTGTGGAGGTGTAATTGTACTACGTTAAACGGCATATGTTTAAAATGCAAAACACGTATATTAAAAGCATAAACTATACGTACTAAATTGTAAAGTTTGATCTGTTTTAATGTAATATATGCAGATATCTCTATGAAGCCTTTGCTGCAGTCACACCACAGGTAAAATTAAAAAACTTTTATAACCCTTCGAAGTCTTTTGTGCCCCTCGGTAATGCACCCCTCTTTCTGCGTCTCCTCCGCAGGCTATTTTCTCATTATAACCTACCTCTTGATGAGTTTGCATTTCTGTACTTCTATGGAAATGACATCATATAGTACATATTCTTTTCTGTTCAATTTCTGTCATTCTGTACCATGATTTTTTCCTTCCTTTTGTAGATGGTGCTGGAGATTGGAACTCAGCGCCTGATTGTGCATGGAGCGAATGTTCTGCCACTGACCTCTACTGCCAGACCCAGTATAGTAACTTTTGAGACTCAGCCACATTGTTACGTATCAAACATTTGTCCTTCTTGGTTGCTGAGTAGTAGTTCATTGTATAGATATACCACAGTTTCCTGTTAATCACTCAATGAGGGACATTTCAGTTGTCTCTAGGGTGTTTTATTTTCTGCTTTTTAGACAAGGACTTGATTTTGCAGTTCAGGGTGGCTTTGAGCTCACAGTGTAGTCCGGGCTGGCCTCAAACTCTCAGTGATCTTCCTGCTTCACCCTCAGAGGGTTGGAATTACAGGGATGTACTGCTATACTCACTCTCTAGTTTTTGACTACTACACATAAAGCTAGTCTGGACATGTGCATGAGTTCTGGACACAAGAATTCTGCCTTTATTTCTTATGAGTGAGCACCTTGGGATGGAGAGCCTGGGTCTTATGGTAAATATGTGTTGTTTGTTGGTTTTGCTCTATTTGGTGGTGCTAGGGATTGAACCTGGGGCCTCCACATGGTAGGCAAGTGCTGTCTGGCCTCAGTCTACTGTGTGACTTCTGAATGAAGAAGCTGTGAGATCATTTTTTTTTTAATTTTTAATTTTTATTTATTTATTTATTTATTTATTTATTTATTTATTTTTGTGAGATCATTTTTTAAGGTGACTGCCCCATGTTTCAATATGCTTGCCAGCTCCTCAGGTTTTTTTTTTTTTTTTTTTTTTTTTTTTTTTTTTTTTTTTTTTTAAGCTGGTATCTTGACTATGTTGCCCTGGGTGAACTTTGAACTTCTGGCCTAAGCCATCCTCCACCTCACTTTTCCAGGTGTTGGTACTGCAGACATGTACTGCCACATCCTGGTCTTCAATTGAACTTCTTTTTCAGTAATTGAACTTGAACACAGGGCTTTTGCACAGAGCTACATCCTCATCCTTTTATAAAATTGTATATTGAAAGAAAATCTGTCTAAGTCACTAAGTTGCCCAAGCTGGAGTGTACTTGTGAGCCTCCCGCCTCAGCCTACCAGAGTGTTGGGATTACAAGTGTGTGCCACCCTACCTGGCATGTGAGTTGATTTTGATTTGTATTTGGGGACTGTTTGATATTGTCTCTGAGCCCCATCCACGTCACTTTCTCCATTTGTACCTTCTTACTCTCTGCCACCTCCCTCCCCATAGCCCTGCCATCAGCTCCCAGCTCCAAACTGCCCCCCCTCCCCTTCTCTCCTGAGCATCCGCCAGAGGTGACTCTCCACGAGGAAAGCCTGCTTCTGCCACTGCCTCTGTGGGCCTCTGGACCAGCTCCTTGTCATGGGGGTGCTTTTCTCTGCCTGTAAAGTAGGAGGTCAGGAACGGTTCAGGGAAAAAAGAATCCTTGAAATGGCTTCCATGCCTGCCCTAGTAAGTCCATAATCTTTGATGGACTGAATTAGACAGGGATCTGAGCCCTGGAGCCCAGTAGCTTGTGCAGGAAGAGGGACATGGGGACAAACTGTGTTTTCCTTCAGCAGATGTTGAAATATAAGGGCTGATTAAAAAATATATATATATGGTATGTTTAAATAAGGGCTGGGAGGGTAGCTCGGCAGTCTAAGTGCCTGCCAGGTAAGTACAAGGACTGAGTTTGATCCCTGGTACAACATGCCATGCCAGCCCTGGAACTCCAGGTGCACTATGCAGGCCACCGAAATAGGACGTGATGGCACACACCTGTAATCCCAGTGCTGGGGAGGCTGAGACAGGAGAATCACTGCAAATTCCAGCTGCATAGGGAGACCCTGTACCAAATAAATAAATAAATAAATAAATAAATAAATAAACAGAGTTAAAAAAAATTATCACTGTTAAAGACACATTGCCGTGAATCCCCCTCAAAATACTGCTCTGTGCTTAGCAAGTTCTCTGCAAGTTCTCTTTCCTAAATGTCTTTTTTTTTGGTGAGACCAGGGTTCAAACTCATGACCTTGCACTTGCCAGGCAGGCTCCTGTGCCACGGAGCTATCTCCCTAGCCCCTCCTAAATGTCTTTATGTGGTTTGATTAAAAATATGGCACAAGGGCCAGCCAAATAGCTGAGCAGATTAAAGTGCCTACAAACAGGCGCAGGGGCCAGGGGTTTGATCCCTGGGCTTGCTGTGCTGACCCTGTCCCCGGGGGGTGTGCTGAGTTGGCAATTGAGACTGGACATGGTGACGCGCACCTGTCATCCCAGCTCTCGGGAGGCTGTAAACAGGCAGATCATTATGAGTCTGATCTAGTAGTGAGACCCTGAGCACCCTGTGGACCCTCCCCTAAAACACTATATTTACATATAGACGGCACAAGCTGCTGCCTAGCACCACCCAGAAAGACAGACTCACGAAAGCAGGACAGGGTGCCCTCACCCACCTTACCTACCAGGACTGGCCCTGTGCGACATCTGGCTGTTCCCCAAAGTCAAAATGCTCACAAAAGGTAAAGAACTTGAATCAGTCCAGGACGCGGAGGTAGCTGCAGCAGCGCAAGTAGAGACAGGAAAGAAGACTTGTAGAACTTCTGCAGAAAGTGTTGCAAATAATGGGCGAAGTGTGTTGCATCTGAGTCCGAGTATCTGGGGAGGGGGGTGAATGGCAATGTGTCTTCTACTGTGGTCATATTTAAAATTTAAGCACACTTATCTTCTTTTAAAAGTATGCCTTAAATGCATCAGGTTCTCCTCAGGAAACACTACCCATGTATTCATTAAAAATGTGACAGAAGCCAGTGTCACAAGATTATATTTTTCATGTTTATTTTTCTCCAGAAATGGATTTTTTTTTTTTGCAGGACCAGAGTTCGAACTCACGACCTTGTACTTGCCAGGCAGGCACTTGTGCCATGGAGCTATCTCCCCAGCCCCTCAGTGTCACAAGATTGTAAACAGCCCGCTTTCACAGAGGCCTAGACACTAGCTTGAAGCAGCTGTGTGTGTGTGTGTGGGGGGGGTGTACAGCAGAGGACAGGCCTGTGACACCCTGGAGAGACTGCTCTTATTAAAGAGATTATTTAGATTTTGAAGGAGGCTGTGTTCACTGAACTGGGATAAATTTTGTTTTCTTCTCCCCAGTCCTCTTCCTCCAACTACAAATGGGGGGGGGGGTCTTGAAAAAAAAAAAAGGTTATTTACAGAGGAATAAAGGAATCAACGTTTTGCACATTTCTATGTCTTGAGGATGAATCCATGTGACCCTGCTAAGACCGAGTTCAGCCATGGCCATTTCTCTGTTTCCCATCCTGTCACCAAGACTAAAAAGACCTGGGATGGGGTGTAGCTCAGAGGCAGTGTGGGCTCCATTTCCAAGGCTAGGTTAAAAAAAAAAAGATTGACAAGAAAGTCATGGTAGCCGATGTTAGAGGAATAAAAGTACCAGTGTTTTAAAAATAAAGGAAAGAAAGAAAAAGAAAGAAAGAAAGAAAGAAAGAAAGAAAGAAAGAAAGAAAGAAAGAAATGAGATGAGATGAGATGAAACGATAAAGATGCTTATAGGCGTCTGAGCTGGTGTGACCTGGCAGGTGAGAGCAGAGTGGACGATTGCCCTGTGACATCTCCTAGCCCTGAGAGACAGTGACACTAGTGGGAAGAAGGGACAAACTTTTCCTGAGAAGCGAGTGAGAGACCAGGGAAGAGGAAAGCAGAGAGGGACCCAGGAGACGGTGCTGTGAGAGTGGGCTCCTCAACGTCCTCAGTTCCTACTTCTTTACACCTTGCTCCACGGCGCACTTCCTTTCCTTAAGTAATTTTGAGATCATTTCGATGAAGATTAGAAATGTTCATAGAGAAAGTTACGCTCCCAGGGATGGCTGGGGTCATCTGGTCTTTCCCTTGCCTTGGGACAGAACTGTCCTGCGAAGATCTCTGGCGGAAGGAAGTCTGTGCTTCTTTTAAGATTCTTGCCCGATGGATATCCTATGCGCTTCTCCTGAAGCCATCCTGGGGCTCTGGAAAGTCCTGGTATTGATCCCTTTCCCATCACTGGGACATGACTCCTGATGTCCACAAATCCAAGAAAGAAAGGTTCAGCTTCAGCTCCTGATTTTCTGAGAATTCTGTCCGTGGTTGTCTGGCTCTGTGGTGGAAAAGGCACAGGGGTCTGCTGCTCGCCTCTGGCAGCCGGGAAAGACAGAGAAGGAAGAGAGGAGCTGGCTGAAGAACCCACCTGCCTCCACCCTCAGTGACAATCCATCGGTGGGTGAACAGGGCTGGGCAGTGTAGTGCCTGCAAACCCATGAGGCTTTGGGGAGATGCTTTAGATCTACACCGTAAAGATTCCCTTTGTGTTTAACCAGAATCCTTCTATTGTAACATTTACTTTTATCTGAGGCTCTGTGGTATGACAGAATAAAGCAGGGTACCCTGGCTGAGCCCCACCCTGTCCAGGGTGGGGGTAGGGGGGCAAGCGTCAAGCTTTGCTAACCAGGGAATGGACAATGCTCTGTCCACCTTGCGATGGGGGAGGAACACTCTTGACAGCACAGGCATTGGGCAGCTGTGTGACACCCTTCTCAGGAAACCTGAGAGCTGCTGGTAGAGCCTCTGTATCACAGAGCCCAAGGTGGGCGTGGGGGTAGGGGTAGGGATGGGGGTGGGGGTGGACTGGAGAGAGCTTGGCCCTTTTCTTCCCGCCGTCATAGTCTAAATCCCTTTTCAACAACCTGACCAACCTTCCTCAAGCTTCACTCTCGTCACTTGTAAAATAGGATAATAATGCTAGTGACCTGCCATAGTTGTCCTAAAAATTAGGGGAGACAGTGAAAAGTGCCCTTAACACAATGCTCAGCTCATGCCAAGAACTTTGCGTTAACCTGGAGCACAGACACATTAGATTAACAGACACAATGTCCAGTAGGTACTGGCCACATGTGGCTATTTACACATAAATAAGTTAAAATGGAATAAGATTAGAAATATGTTTGTCAGTCACACCAGACCCAGGTGGCTGGCGGCTGCTGGCTGCCCTATTGGGTGGTACAGAGAGAATATATCCACCACTTGCAGAATGTTTTGTTACAATCACAGTCGATTAATCGGTGTATCTGTTATCGCCAGCATTTATCACTTCTTCGTGGTAAACATCTTCTACAGCAGCTATTTTGAAGTAGACAATTAAATGTTGTCAGCCATACTTACCCTATTGTGGTACAGAACACTAGAAGTTATTTCTCCTATTCAGCTGCACCTGTGAACAATTTGCTTCCCATCCCCCTCTTTCCCCTCGGTAGCCATCATTTGAAGTATGCTTTTTAAATTTTGAGGCAAGATCTCAGTTTCTAATTTGTCCAAGTTGGGATTGAATTTGTGATGCTCCCGAGTCAGCCTCGGAGGGTGCTGGGATTATAGGCAAACTCTAGTATGCTTGGCAACCGTTTCAGCTTTTGCGTGTATGTATGCACATATGGTAGGAGTCTCTCTCCTTATTTTAATTAACATTAGTGTCTTCTAGTTTCTTCCATGCTGTTGTGAATGACAGAATTCTAATCTTTTTATGGCCAGCAAATAGTTTCATCTCATGGTGCATGTAGACATACTATGTTTTCTTTCTTTTCTATTTTTTAAAGAGAATGAAAAATAGTAAAACAAAATTAGAAATGATAATTTTGCTAAACAAAACGATAGGAATTCATCAATGGTTGTTATATTGCATATTGTTGTCTTCAAATTAGTTGTTCAGATTATCAGACATTAACATGCAAAATTGGTCAAAAAATTAAACAGAAGAGAGAAAAAATAAACTTTCACGGCTCTTTTCAATAGACCAGCAGAAATCAGCAGTACAATTATGCCAGCTATCCTATGTATATACATATACATTTCTTTTCCCCTCCCCTTTCTTTCATTTCTCCTTTCTTCCTCATCCCACTTGTCCCTTTCCTTTGCACAGTTGCTTTCCCTTTCGTGGCTTCTATTGTACTTTTGGATTTTATTTACTCTTTCAGATTCTTCCACTAGGGAGACAATGCAATGTTTACATATGTGGGTGCGATTTCTCTCACTTATGAGTATGGCCCATAGCTATATCCATTCACCTATAAAAACCTTAAGTTTATCTTTTCTATGGCTGAGTACTCCTCTGTATGAAACACTACATCTTTTTTATCCTTTCCTCTGTTGATGGGCCCTTTGCTTGTTTCCAAGATTCAGCTATGACAAATTGTGCTGCTGTAAATGTGGGGGCACATGTGTCACTGTGGCATGATAATTTCAGTTCTTCTGGAAAAATACCCAGGCAGGAAACAGCTGGGTTGGATGGACTTCCAATCCTAGCTTTGTGAGGAATCTTTATACATTTTCTTTTTGCATTCATCTGTGGATAGAGGCACGGGGGTTGATTACACCATTTTGGCTAGATGACTAGCGCTGTAAAATAAAACATGAGAGTTATAGACAAGCCTTTGGCATAGAATCCCTTCCCTTGGACACATGCTCAGGAGGGAACCTTCTGGATCAGCTGGCTCAACTTCTAGGTTTTTGTTGTAGTACTGGTGATTGAACCCATGGCTTCAGCAGTGCTAGGCAAGCATACGGCCACTGGCTTGCACCCCCAACCCTTGTATCATTTTTATTTACATATTTATTTTGAGACAGAGTCACACTGTATAGTTCACGCTGGCCTTGAATTTGCTGTGTAGCCCAGGCTGGTCCCAAGCTAGCCTAGTGGTAATCCTCCTGCCTCAGCCTCCCGAAGGCTGAGATTACAGGAGTGTGCCACCGAGCATGGCTATAATGTTTAAATTTTGAGCTAAGGTCTTACTAAGTTGCCCAGGCTGGCCTTGAACCTGAGCCTCTTGAGTAGCTGGCATTATAGGCATGTACCACCATGCTCATCAGCTCTATTTCTAGTTTTTGTTTTGTTTTTTGAAGAAACTCTCATTCTGTTTTTCATAATGACTGTGTTAATTTACATTCCTCCCCACAGTGTATCAGGGTGCCCCTTTTCTCTGCATCCTCCCCAGCATTTGTTATCTTTTGTCTTTTTGATAATGGCCCTTCTAACTGAGACGGATAATATCTCTTTGTGGTTTTGATTTGCATTTCCCCCATGATTACTGCTGTTGGGCACTTTTTCATGTACTTGTTGGCCATTCCTCTGTTGTTTTCAGCTGTCTCCTCAGATCATTAAGGTGGACAGAACACTTTTCTACTCCCCCTACCCAACCCTCCTACTGGGAACTGAACCTAGAGTCTTCACAATGAGCTACATTCCCACCCCTTTTTTGTTTTTTTATTTTGAGACAGGGACTCACTAAGTCACTGAGTTGCACAAGCTGGGCTTGAACTTGTGACCCTCCTACCTGGGGTGACAAGTGTGCACTGGCACACCTGGTCTGGGCTGACAGTTTTGTGGCAGTGAATGCTCAAGTCCATAGTAGGGGTAGTTCCAGGCACTGAGCAAGTCCCATGGAAGGGAGCTGGGTGCCCTGGCAGTGGGGGCTTCAGAGGATCAGAGGACACACAGCTCTGGACATCCAGAATGCTTGGGCCGCCTTAGAGTGCAGCAGTTGGTGGGGGACACTTCCCTCGAGCCTTAGGATGTGCTCCGAGCCCTCTGAGAGGCAGGGGAGGCTGTAGGGGTGGCAGCTTCATTTACTGCTAATGTGTCTGCCCTGTGTGCTAAGTGATCGGTGCTTGTGTCTGAAGGGCTCCTTTACGAGAACACCAAGAAAACCCTGAATAGATCATGTCCGTTTGGGAGAAAAGTAACGCCAGAGCAGGGCCAGGAGTTTGTCGGAAGAAATTCCAGTTGGGTGAGCATTTAAGGGGCGAGATGAAGTCAGCGCTTGGAGATGATAAATTAGATGGCTGGATATGTCACTGTAATAATGATGAATAATAAATGACTGGGAAGCTGCTGTAATTCACAGAGCAGGAGAGGAGACTGGAAATTTATGTCCTTGTAGTGCCTGGAGAAAGTATCTCAGACGTGCCTTGGTCTTTTGAAGAGAAATCTTCAGGAGCGATGCTTTTCTGGGAAGTCTGCTGTCAAAGAGTGCCTGTGTTCTGCAAGAAAAAGGGTCCAGCAAGGAGTAGTGGTGCAGGCTGGAAATTCTAGCACTTGGGAAGCTGAGTTACCATGACTTTGAGCTTGAGGCCAGCTTAGGCTACGCGGTGAGTTCAAGGCCAGCCTTGACCACCTTGTAAGACCCTGTCTCAAAATACTAAAAAAGAAAAAAAAAATACTAAAAATGATAGATGCTTTTTGGCTGTCCTAGTTGATTTCTCTGAGTTTCACCTTTCTCGGTCTGGCCTGAGCACCCACATGGTCTTAGCAGCCAGCTTTAGGTCAGCACTGCCCAAAATCTGCTCCACCCTTCCAAAAGGTGACCTTCCAATTCCTTTTCTGCAAAAGGGAGCAGAGCCAGCGATCCCACCGGGCGTGTGCATGTGTGTGTGTGTGTGGGGGGGAGCAACAGCTGGAGAAGCCTGCTGGGAGCCAGGCTGAGATTCACAGGCACAGGGAGCCTGTTATTTTTATTAGGGTCCAGGGGTTGCTTCTTCAACATCCATTGAGAGCAACCCCTGGAAAAGACATGAATCAGAAATAAAATGGGCCTTGGGGCCACAGATGGATGCTGCCCTTTAATCATTTATTCATGGTCTTCCGGAAGTGCAGCCTGTGTGAGAAAGCACCCGGCGGCACCTCACAATCTCCCTGCCTTCCGCCCCTTGCAAAGGTGCACAGTCATCACCAGCTTCAGAAAATCCTGTCTTGACCTGCCCTCACCTTCCAGCTTTGCCGCTTGCTGGGCTCTGGCCGGGGTTGTCTTTGTGCGCGGAACCCCTTGCTCCCCACGCTCATCACACAGATCCTAAGGGGTCTGCTTGCCTGCTGCAAAGGGGCTTGGAGAGAGTTCCCACGCCTGGCTGTAGGTGAATCTAGCAGGCTTGGCCGTTGCTGCTTTCTTGATAAGGCTCTTTTCTTTTCATCCTTTTTTCTCCTTCCTTCCTTCCTTCTTTCCTTCCTTTCTTCCTTCCTTCCTTCTTTCCTCCCCCTTCCTTCCTTCTCTCCCTCTTCCTTTCTTCCTTCTTTCCTTTTGACCCAGGGCCTTTGCACTGAACTACATCCCTAAATATATATATTTTTTTAATTCTGAGGCCGTCTTGCTAAGGTGCTAAAGTGTCCCTGCCTCAGCCTTCTGCCTCAGCCTCCCAGAGTGCCGGTGATGCAGGAAGAAAAATACTGATCTGGGGTGCATGACCTCCAGTAGGGAACCTCCAAATGATATAAGGAAAACCGACCCCCAACCTGAAAAGTACCTGGGACGGGTTCATGTTCTCTAAAACCGAAGAATGAATTTTAGGAACAAATGGAGGTAATGAGCAGAACATATTTATTGAGAGAAAGAAAGCTCCTGTCTGAGAGAGGGACAGGAGGGGGGTCCTGAGTGGGTATCCCCAGGAAGCTGTCTCCTTCAGGGACTTTTATAGAGAAGACATGGGAACTAGCTTAGGTAGGTATGAGGCGGGATAAAACTGTGGCCAACCAATGAGATTACAAGCATCATTGCTCAGATAACATTAACATCGGGATCCAATGGGAAGGCAAGTCACGTAGCAAGCGGGCAAGAACACTACCTATTGAGCCTGGGCTCCTGACTCTTTTTAGGATCTTTCAAGGTGATTGATACTTTCTTAGCATATTAATCCCTGATGCCCATCCCTAGGGAAGTATGTAGTTGCTTCTGTTTACTCTTGTCTTGAGATCTGGCCCATGGTGGAGGAGTGTCTGACTCTAGTTGGCAAGTCACCTTGTCTTCCATGTCGTCCTTGAGGGCCTGGCCCTGTCTGACTGCCTATATTTCTATCTAACTCGGCTGTCTATAACACTGGGATCAGGAAAAAAGGAGGGGGCTGCTTTTCTTTCTTTACCTCAACACCTCATATTCCCTTTGTTGTTTGGGATTTAAGCTGGGGTCTTTATTGCTAAAGGTGACTACATGGTGACACAGTGAGGTTTACATTGTGGAGGAAAAAAGCTGGCTATCAGTCAGTGTTATCCGGGAAGCGAAGCACACCTGGGAGGCTGAGGCAGGAGGATCATCAGTTCAAGACCAGCCCAGGCAATTTAGTCACTTAGAGAAGACCCTGTTTCAAATACATTTTATAAAGGGCTGGGGATGTAACTCACTGAAAAGGCCAGGTTAATCTGAGAGAGAGAGAGAGAGACAGAGAGAGAGAGAGAGAGAGAGACAGGGAGACAGAGAGACAGAGAGAGAGACAAAGAGAGATAGAGAAAGAGAGACAGAGAGAGATTATAAAGGGCACTGATGGGGTTCACAGGCCTGGAAGAGTCCTGAGAACAGAAGCCTGTGATTTGGGGTGATGTCCTAGAACTTGGATGTGCTGGCCAGATAGAAGTTCTCCGGAGCCTGCAGCCTGGGCATTTTCAGGAAGGCTTCATTGCATAGGCAGGATCAGCTATTAACTCCATCTCCTTTCTCTCATGCCTTCCAAAAATAGCTTCATTAGGAGAAAAGACACCTGCATCACCCAGGAAGTTTCAAGGGATTAGGAGCTTGGTGTCGGGAACTGGGGTCAGAGACCAACCCAGAGAACCAAAGATGATGCTCTCAGCACTTCTATTGCTGGAAACCCCGTGCCAGGAAGCAGGGCCAGAGACCAACTATCTAGGTCTCCTATCACAACCCATCACAGGATGCTCATGTTGTCTCAAAAGCCGGACAGCACAGCAGTGAAGAGGTTGGTAGCTTGGGTGGTTAGTTTGGCTCCCTGATGGCAAGTGGATGAATACAGACTCCCAGACTCTCCCTTAGGCCTCTCTTCCACGGCTATTGCTACGTGTCTGAGTGTTGGCTTGTCCCATAGCCAGGCCCTTTACTTCTCTGCTACCCTAGCACTGGGGACTTCAGGGTCCTCTTCATGCTGAGCCCCCAGGGCGCCTGGTCTCCTATATAGGACTCCAGTTCTAGGTGCTGGCTCTGTCCCTGCCCACCTCTCAGGAAAGGCAACGGGGCTGGGGGCAGAAACTCCCGGAAGGCGGGGCCTGGACCCTGACCCTCACTCAACAGCTTCTTGTGGTTGCCTTGGGAGATCCCTCTCCTGTGGACTGTCAGTTTCTCCGTTTCTTCTGGGCTCATTCTTGAGCCCCAGGCTCCCAAATGAAGAACTCAAGGAAGAACAAGGGTAGCTCCACTTGTACATGTTGAGCTCCAGAGGATTTTCCGAGGTTAGTGCAGTGTGGGCTGGGCTAAGGAATGACCCTGAGCAGGCTGTCAGTCTTCTCGATGGGTTCCTTCTGGATGTGACAACTGAGCTGCTAACAAAGTGGACGTCCTTAGAGAACCAACCTCATGCAGATCTTCCAGCCGTAGTGCTTGAAACAGAGTTGTACTCAGCAAGTGTGAGTCGTGGCCATAACCATAAAGGTCATCGTTACTATTTTCCATCTTGCCTCCCACAAAACACTGCCAACCCATGTGTCTTAGTTACTTTTCTCTCCTTGCTGGGACAAATACCCGATACTCAAAATGAAGGAAGGAAAGGTTTATTTAGCTCACAGTTTGTGGAGGTTTCAGTCCATATTCGGCTGGCCCAAGGCTGAGTGGAACAGAGAAGAGAGCATCCGGTTCATGGCAGCGGAACAGCAACAATTGCGACAGAGGCAACTGACCAAACGGGGGAACAGAGAACAGCAGCTCTGGTCTGTCTCTCTGTCTCTCTTTATATTACATTCAGCCTCTCCGCCTCAGCCTCCACCTTAGGCTACACCCATAATCCCAGAAGTACTGAGACCCATAATCCCATCAGTAATAAAATCCATAATCCCACGGATCATGGATCAAGTCTCAAACTCTAGAAGTCCCCACCTCCTGACTCATGAGGCTTTGGGGGGACAACTAGACATAAACCGTAACACAGTGGCTGGTGCCAGCTATGTGTTCAACTTCCAGGAATTTTTATCAGCTGGCTGTTGTTGTTGGTGTTGGCTTGAAAGAGGCTTTCACCACAGACTAGACAGGTGCTGCAGACCAGAGCTGTGCCTCAGTAGAGGCTTGGTCATTGTATGTTTGCCAGCACAGGACTGCATGGTCCTCCGTCCCCATCCCGTGGTCTGGGCAGCCAGCAGCTTGTTGCTGTTGCTGGGCTCTGGGCACCTCACCATCCAATAGCTCTGCTCACTGTGACTCTACCCCATGTCCAAATTAATGGAGTCGGGGCTGCAGCATCCTGGCTCTTGGCCTGTGTTCCCTGGGGCTGCCTTCTCAGGGTGTCCTGGCCTGACATCCAGTTGTCAGCAGTTGCAACCTCTCACCCTCAGGCTTTCTCTCCACCCTTCCACCTTCCAGGCTGCCCTCCTCCCTGGGTTATTTTGCTAGAGCTGGCATAACTAAGTACCACACATGGGGGCTTAAGTGCACAGCTGCATTATGTCATAGGACCGGAGGTGGCAAGTCTGGATCAAGGTGGTTCCTGGTGAGGGCTGCCTTGGTGGTCTGCAGATGCCCCCCTTTTCACCCTGTCCTAGGATGACTTTTCCTTTGTGCTTGAGAGAGACAGAGGAGAGGTGAGAAGGGAGAAGGAGCAGAAGGGAAAAGGGAAAGGAGGGGAAGGGGAGGGGGGACGGGCTGGTGCTCTGGTATTTCCACTTAAGAAAAAAGAGCTTTACCCGCATGACCTTGGTTAACCTTGACCACTTCCATGAAAGGCCCTGTCTTCTGATACAGTTAATTTAGGGGTTGCAGCTTCAATGCATGCATTTAGGGGGGATGCAGTTCAATCTAAAATGCACCATCTCACTACTCCGTTTTCCTGATAAGCTTCCTACAGAGTCACCTCCCAGGAAAGGACTTCTGGTCCAGGAACACTTATCTTAGGTCAGCTCTGAGACTGTGCTAAGTAATTTTGGTGTATCTCACACTGGCCCCTCTGGATGACAGGCTCTGTAGCAAAAGATGACAGAAGTGTCTTCTTTCTTTCTTTCTTTCTTTCTTTTTTTTTTTTTTTTTTTTTTTTTTTTTTTTTTTTTTTTTTTTTTTTTTTTTTTTTTTTTTTTTTTTTTTTTTTTTTTTTTTTTTTTTTTTTTTTTTTTTTTTTTTTTTTTTTTTTTTTTTGTATTTAGTGCAGGGTCTACAGGGTCTCATTACACAGATGAGATTTATAATGATTCTCCTGTTTTCAGCTTCCCAAGTGCTGGGATTCCAGGTACACAGCACGGCAGAAGCATCTTCTTACAGACTGTTCTAGTACAGGTGACATGGAGCAGGGGGTTCAGTCCCAGCTCTCACCAAGAGCTCACAGCTAGGGGCACCTCTGTCACTGGGCTTCTGCACTCTCTTCACTGTTCCCATAGAGAAGCCAGACATTTCAGCTGGCCTATGCCATAAGAGCTAGGAAGCCACGCGAGGGGGCAGCCTTGGGGCCTTTGTTGTCAGGGCTCCCCCTCCCCACCATCTAGGGCCGGATGCAGCCAAGGGGGAGGGCAGGGCTCACTACCCTGCTGCTTGCCCCTGAAGGCTGGGGCAAAGCCTGCACTAGTGACCTCGGGTGGCTCCGATGAGGAGAGAGGAGACAACCCCCACCCCCACTGCTGTCCGAGGATACTGGACACCATGTGTGCTTCGAAGGGTGAGAAGAAGCCTCCTTGAGCCGGCCCTGGCTGCTCATTTATTATTGATGCAGCCCGCAGCCGCGTTCCTTGGAGCTGGTCCTCTGTGGATGTAAATTTCAATGTGGTTTTGGAGTTGCAAGGACACTGTGCAGGCCCGGGTGAGTGTGGCTGCCTCCGGTTGATCAAGGATGAGGGGGCCCAGCTTGCTCCTATCTGACCCAGAACAGCCCAGCAGGTGGATTGTGGAGCCTCAAATCACAGTGTGTGTCCTGGTTTGTTGTGGATCATTTCTCAGGGAAGAGGGCTTGTGGCCACTCGGGGTCACCTGTGGCCCGTAGGAGAGACACAGGCTGATAGGCACCCGAGAGCCTTTTCCCTTTCCCCAAGTCCCTGGCCCTGTGATGTGCCAGGTGCATAGTGATGGTTTTGGCGTGGAAGCAAGCATTTCGCCTGTTGTCTGCATGGCATGCAGAGGGGATGGGGGTGTGCGGTGCTGTTCTGCTCATCCATCTGGAAGCCCTGGGCCATGTGTGACAATTTAAATCAAGATTAAATAAAACTTAACATTTGTTTCCTCATTCGCTTTGGCTGCATGTCAAGTCCTCCTAGGCACAGGTGACCACTGGCTGCTATACCGGATGGCACAGCTGGAGGATATTTTCAGCACGGTTTGGAGAGCTCTGTTGGCCAGGGCTGACCCAGTGCATTCAGCACTGGTGGCCCTTGTGAGCGAGTCCTCTGGATGCTGGCTGAAGACACAGCTGCCTGGAGAGACAGCAGCTGGAGCAGGCTTGCCCCAGCCTGGCCCCTTCTGTTCTGTCCTGGCCCTCAGAGCCAGTCCTGCCTGGGCTACTAAGCATGGTTGGCCCAATGTTGGACCTGCCAGGCACCTTTGAGGGGAAAGGGAGTGGTGGTAGGCTATGAGTGGTGCCCCCAGGTGCCTTTGGGGCGTCGTACCCTAAGGACTGTGCCCAGAACACAGCACCTGTGCCCTGGGGAAGGCCCAGAGGGGCTGCTGGCAACTGGTGTGCTTCATTATGACTTGTCACCCCAACTCACCTGCTGCTATCCTATCCCAAGTCCCTCAGAAGGTGACTGTGTTTAGAGAGTCTAAAAATAAATATACATATTTGAAACCCCCAGGGTGATATTTTGAACAACCTTTTATTTTGAGTTAATTGGAAACTTACAGAAAGCTGTAGAAGGAGTACAGTGACCACCCAGTCTTCAGTTGGTCTCTCGCATCCAGTTGGCATCTGCTACATTCCAGCGCGATCGCCGAACCTGGGAAATTAATGAGACACAATGCCAGGGACTAAGCTGCCGTCCAAACGCACAGTCCTGCTTTCCATACCAACGTTTGCTTTCTGTTTCAGGATCCTTCTCAGACACAGCTGTCATGGATCTTTCTTCTCTTGCTCTTGGAAATACCCAGCTGATTCTGATTCTGTGGTTCCGAGACTTCAGCTTGGGAAATGCTTGTCCATTGATTCGTGCCAGAAGATGCTAGCAAGATGCTGAGGAATCAGGACTCAGGACTCAGAATAGGGAAGTGCTGCTGTGGCTGATGACAAGGGGGGCAGGGGGAGAGAGAGAGAGACAGACAGACGGACACAGAGAGAGATTCCAGGAGACATGAGTGGCCCCTGGAGGGTGCATGCGGATGGGGTATGTGTGGAGGTGTGTGTGTGCATACCTCAGTACATAACCACATGTGTATATGTAGACACATACCTGTCTCCCTGAGTATGCATGCACGTGCAGTATGCACATATATGTGACATACATGTGACGTGGGCATGTGTGTAGCTGTGTGTCTGTGTGTTTCTCAGCATATATATGTGCATGTTCACGTGAACATTTGCCTGGCACATGCCTGTGCAGGTGCTTGTGTGAGTTTGCGTGTGCATAGATGTGTGTGCCCGTGCGTGGATGTGTACAGTTGGTGGTGGTGGTTGAGATGGGGGGACCTCCCAGAGAAAAATCCCAAATATCTTCATTACCAAATACATATTTATTATTATTTAATGTATTTGGTATAGGATCTCACTATGCAGCTCGTACTCACAGTGATCCTCCTGTTTCCAGCCTCCCCAGTGCTGGGATTACAGGTACATCTTACCACGCTAGGTCCTCAAGGCCAGCTCAGGGAGCCCAGGGGTGGGGTCAGAGTGGCATGTGGTGCCAGGGATTGAACCCCTGTCTCTGTGCTGGCCTAATCAGGCACTTAGTTCGCTGAGTTATCTCACTGGCTCTCAAATAAATATTTAATGCAATAACAAAGGACTAATGTTAAAGATTTTTAACAATATTAAAGGAAAATGCTATCTATCTATCTATATACAGTACAGTATATGTACTGTCTAAGTACACAAATCAAATACTATGACAATAGCAGGGACACATAGGGTGTGGGACGGGATGGGAGCATCCTAAATCCTGAATGCCCAAGGTCCCCACTTGTGATGCTGGAGACATTAACTGTAGGGTGTGTGACATACGTACTGTGCTAAAAATAAAAAGGCACCACGGAAATACTACAAATAGAAAGTGCAACAGCCAACATAGTAACTTGGGAGAACAAGGACTGAGACCAGCCCACAGCGAGAGACCACACTCCCAGCCTGCTTTAGTTTCCATCTCTGCGGTGCGAATGGGAAGGAGGTGGCACCAAGATCCTATCCTGTAACAGGTCCTGCTGTGGGTCTCCACCAGGACGAGGCTCTAGGCCAGTGGTTCTCAACCTTTCTAGTGCCGTGACCCCGCAATGCAGTTCCTCATGTTGCGGTGACCCCAAACCAAAAAATAATTTTGGTGGCTACTTCAAAACTATAATTTTGCTACAGTTATGATTTAGAATGTAAATACCTGATATGCATTATGTATTCTCATTGCTATAAATCAAACATAATTTAAACATAGTGATTAATCACAAAAACAATATTTAATTATATGTTGAGAAATATTTATTGCTAATTTCAATAAATAACATTTCACCATGGCATAGCATGGGTTTAAATACGTATTTTCCAATGGCCTTAGGTGACCCTTGTGTTTTGGTCATTCGACCCCCATTGGGGTCATGACCCATAGGTTGAGAACCACTGCTCTAGGATGTTTGACTCCATGACTCCAAGCTCATCGTCATCCTTTGGGCAAGAAAAAGAAGCAAGCTAAAGAGAAGAAAACCAGACATGGAGCCATCATAGCACACATCAGGGGGCAGGGTAGACAGGGACAGGGTCCTGAGTGACCTCCCAGCCCACAGCCACCCGTGTCCCTCTGCCAAAGCAGGGGACTATCTCTAACACTACCTAGAGGTAAAACATACATTATGATTTGTGTCTAGTTGTTCCCCCAAAGCCTCATGCAGTGATGGGGCAGGGACTTCTAGAGTTGGAGATTAACCCATGATCCACTGGGATTATAGGTTTTAGTACTGCTGGATTATGGGTGTGAGTGCTATGCTTAACCTAGGGCAGAGACCTGGAATACAATATAAGAGAGACAGAGAGACGGACTCTCTCTCTCTCTGTTGCCACTGTTGCTGTTCTGCCGCCATGAACTGGATGTTCTCTGCCCTGTGCTCTTTACCATCCTGCCTTGGAGCCAGCTGTGTATGGACTGGAACCTCAGTAACCTTTCTTCATTTTGGATGTTCAGTATTTGTCCCAGCAAGGACAGAAGAGTAATTGAGACAACATAGGACTCTGAATGTCTTTAATAATAGAAGAGACAAATCCCTGCAATAAGAGCAGGGAATATCCACGCTCTCTCTAGTTTTCTAAATCAATCTTAGAGCAGCAGCTCACCTGGGGGGCTGGTCTTGGAGGCTGAGATTTCTGAGGCTCCATTGTCACTCTCCCAGGCAGCCCCTCCATGTGTGTCATTTTTGAGATTCATTTAAGAAATATTTGCTCCTTTGCCACATTAAACAGATCAGATTTCATTTTTTTTTCTATTGCTTAGTAGGAAAACTTTGGAAATTACAATAAAGGATGGAAAGGAAATTAAAAGTTGCCCATAATTTGTGGACCTCTATACTGTCAGGATTTCTATGTACCTGAACACATTTTTAAATATGTGAATGAAGAACTATTCTGTGATACACACACACACACACACACACACACACACACACACACACACACACGGACATATTATATCAAGGTGGGAATGGGAAAATTATTTAAAAAAAGTAGAACAGTGATTAATACAGATTAAAAACAGTGATTAACTTGGTGGGCATGAGAAAGGGGCACTGAAAGAGAGGCCCTCAGAAAGGACATCAAACAACAGGCCATGCTCTGATTTGAAGTTCAGTAGCAGGTACTTGAGGTTTTTGTTTTGTTTTGTTGTAATACTAGGAATTGAATCTAAGACCTTCACACTGAGCTGTATCCCCAGTCCTTTTCTGTTTTTCACCTTGAGATAAGCTCTTACCAAGTCACTAAATTGGCTGGGCTTGAACTTGTGATCTTTCTGCCTCAGCCTCCCAGAGGCAGGTATGAGCCACCAGGCCCAGCTCCGCCTAGCTTGTGTGTTGTTCTTCACATTGAATGTGAGGTAGTACATACCTTTTGGTGTATTGCTTTACAATGGAAATGTTAGTTTTTGTAGCATTTCCCCTCATTTGCTTATCTAACAAGCATCAGAACGCCTCCTGTCGGCCAAGCCCCATTCTAGGCCCCGGGATCCACTGGGCTCAGAGCCAGACAACAGTCCCAGCTTGAGGAGTATGTGTGTTTGAATGGGGCTGTGAGGAGTCAGAGGGGACAGTTAGCAATTTTCAAGGAAGGTCATGTCCTCAGGACCAGGTGACATAGGGGCAACGGCCTGGAGAAAGTAAAGGAGGTAGATACCAAGGTAGGAGGGGGAGGCCACTCCAGGAAGAAACAGCAGCCAAAGCTAGGGCTCTGGGGTAGGAGTGTGCAGGGTCACCCGAGAGCTAGGCAGAGGATGCCTGTGTGGGGGAGCAGAATGAGTAGGGTAAGAGGGAGGTAAGAGAGGGCAGGTCAGAGAAACAAGCAGAGCCCGGATCAGGGAGGACCTGGCTTTTTCTCTAAGCGGAATGGGTGCCTAGGGAGGGTTTGGCATGAGCTGACTCATGTTTTCCTGGAGTTACTCTGGCTGCTGTGTGGGGAAAGGGTTTTTGTGGGGCAAAGGCTAAGGTGTGGGGACCCCTCAAGAGGCTCCTGGTATCCAGGAGAGGGATGAGGCTGTGTGGACCAGGGTGACAACCTTGGAGGTGGTGAAATGTGGCAAAGTATGACTGTACCCTGAGCAGAGCCCCTGGGTCCCCGGTGGATTAGATTGGAGAGGAAGTGTGCTCAGTGGTGCCACCATAATTTTTGACCTAAACAACATGGAAAATGGAGCAACAACTCCCAGAGGTGGGAAAGTAAGAGGAAAGGCAGGACTCCAGGAAGCCTAGGCACCCTGCTTTGGCCATGTTGAGTGCCAGAAGGAGCTGGCTGTGAAGGGGGACTGCATGGTTAAAGGTACTGCAGGAAAAGCGGCTGAGTCATTCTGGAAGAGGAGGAGGAGCCTGCAAGAGACGGGATGGGGAGCAAGAGTGATCAGGTGAGAAGCAAATGGAGAATTAACCCCAACTCCAACTGTGGTTCCATAAAGTTAAGTGGAAAATTACAGAAATAAGCTATTATAAATTTAAGATTCTACGCCATTCTCAATGATTCTCGTGCATGGTCATTCTGACTTGGCGGAAGAATCAAAAGTCACACAGTGCGCTGGAGAGATAGCTTTGTGGCCTAGGCACCTGCCTGTCAAGCACAAGGACCCAGATTTGATCCCCAGTACCACATGCTGAGTTGGACCCGGAACCGCAGGTGCAATGTGTCAGCTACCGAAACCCAGCATGGTGGTGCATGCCTATAATCCCAGCACTGGGGAGGCTGAGCTACATAGAGAGATCCTGTACCAAATAAACAAATGAAAGAGTAAAAAATAATTTTAAAAAGTCACACAGTGTCAGATCCGGTGAATAAAGGACACATTGTCATGCTTTTGCGATCCTGCCTTTCCTTTGAGTGGCACTCAATTACCATAATACATAATATTATATATACATAATATTATAATACATAATATTATATATTATGTATTATATAATATATAATATATGTATTATATATTATATAACATATAATATAATATTATATTATCATAATATATAATATTATAATACACAATATTACATATAATACATAATATCATATATTATGTATTATATAATATATAACATATGTATTATATATAATATATAATATATAATATATAATATATAATATATAATATATAATATATAATATATAATATATAATATATAATATATGTATTATCACAGTGTGTGAAGATACTCAGGAAAGAAAACTTCCAGAACTGCTTCAAAACGTGGCAAGAAAGATGGGATACACCAAGGGAAATAAATATGAGGTGGATTAACAGCAATGTGTCTTTTACTATAGCGAATTTAAAAAATTCAAGCATTCACCATACATTTTGATCCTCCCTTGTATATATGCTTAGGAAAGAACATTGCCCGTGTGCCTCTGTACTGGCCATGGTGCTGGGCATCTTGGAGCATATGCAGCCCTTATAGATAGGAGGCACTGATTGTGGGGAGGGTTTGCATCAGACTGCTTTAAGAGGATACAGAAGGAACAAACTGGACTGAAGAAATGGGGTGGCAGCCGAGAGTGAAGTGGGGTTCTTGGTGTCCAGGTCTGTGGGAGCAGAGGTAGGTGTACATGGGGCTGAGGGTGAGATTCAGGAGCAATCTTTCCTGCCCATTTCTTTTTCCTTTGTACAGAGCAAGACAGTATTTCCCATACCTTTGTATTTTATGATTTTGGAATTTTTAATATAAACCTCTAGATTATTAAAGACCGTTCCATTATTTATCTGGTGGAATACTTTTTACCTTTTGAAAGCAAGCCTCCGTTCCCAGCATTCCCCTGAAGTGCTCCGGGCTTCCTGGCCCTCCCTGCTCATGCTCCTGCCTGGGAGATGGGAGAGGTTCCCCTCGGCTTGGCAGGCTCTGTGAACAGGGTGGACAGGAACCCAGCGCCCTGGGCAGGGGATGGCAATCGATTCCCAGGGCAGAAGAAGCTTACAGCTGTCTGGTTTCAAACAGTTCTATCCTGAGGTCTCCTTATGTAGTCCTTTAAACTTCAGGAATTTAATCATTTAGGGGTGGCATAAAAATAAGAGGAAGGTTGGGGAGAACAGGAAGACAGTGATGGAAACACAGCAAGAGTCAGGCCCCGGGTTGAGGGGAGGAGCGTATTGGTGCCTCTGCTGAACAGAGAGGATCCTACGTTTGAGGTGACTGCTGAGTGCATTGGGCCCTGCTGATGGGCCAGCCATTCCTCCCTCTGTTGGGGTACAGCCAAGGAGACAGGGCTGCCTTGCCACAGAGCAAGAGCAGGGCTGCTATCGACTGCAGGTCTTCTCCCAAGACTTCAATCTCTAGGATGATAGTCTTAGGAGGTGGGCCTTTGGGAGGTGATTAGGTCATAAGGATGGGGCCCTCATGAATGCAATCTGTGCCCTTATGGGACAAAGGGGAGGCATCACACAGTAATAAGGCAGCCTGTCTAACTTCTAGGAGGAGAGGCCTTAGCAGCACCCAACCATGTTGCCACCTTAAACCTCCAACCTCTACCTATGTGAGATACTAAGCTACACCCGTAGTCTTTTATTTAATTTTATTTTTAAGTACAGTCTTGCTAAGTTGGCACATTACTCAGGCTGGTCTTGAACTTGCAGTCTTCCTGCCTCCACCTGCCAGAATGATGGATCACGGGTATGTACTACGATGCCCACTAAGATGTTTTAGCTACCCAGCTCACTGTGTTCTGTTATAGCAGCCCATGCTGAGCCCAAGCTGGTCTCTGGTCTAAATGCCGGGAATGTGACCTGACAACATGGCTACAAGGAATCCCTGTCAGGATGACATCCGTCCTGGTGCTCACTGACCCACCTGAGGGTTTCTCCTCAACACTTTTGACTGCATCCCTGTTTTGCTTGAAGCATGAACTGATCGCCGCAGAGGAGGCTGGGATGTCCTTGTATTGGCTCACCCACTCTTCCTGTCATTCATCGAGGGCCCGTTGCACATCCAGCTCCCTGCTTAGTGTTGGATAAAACAATCAATTCCATTGTAATTTGTTCACCCAAGGCCAGGTTAGCAGGGTAATTGGCTGGCAGCTTTTCTGTCCCTGTGGATTGGAGGTCCTTGTGTACAGTGACAGATTTGGATGGGGTCAGGGCCTGGCTAGTGTAAGCTTTCAGCATGGCTTCTTGTGTACACAGCAACCTATCCATCAATTCTGCTCATCCTCTGAACCACTTCTGGAGGGGTCCACCAGGCCTTTAGAATGTTTCCGCTGCCAAGGGAAAAAGACAGATGCCCTGGTACCCTCCCTTGATCAGCATTACAAGCATCTATTCCCCAAAGCCAGGTTCCATCCATCTCTTCAACCTCGCTGTTGCTCTGTGTTTTTCCGTGGCTGCCAGCCTGCCCTGCCAATGAATAAATCCACCAGGCTCTGTGTCCTAACCTTCCTGGCTGCAATCCCTGACTCCTTGCCCACACTGCGAGGAATTCCTAATAAGATGGCCCTCCAGGTAGAAAGCCAGGAAAGCCAGCTCTGGTGCTGTATTACTGGTATGGGGTTTTTATTTTTATTTATAGTGTATGTTTGGGACAACATCATCTTTCGGGATAGTAGGGAGCAAATAGCCCTCACACGTTTCAACAATCTTATATCTTATCTGCACAAGTGGTTGGTTGCCAAGGGAAAATTTACCAGCTGCTTTTATTATTATTATGATGATGATGATGCGATAAAAAGTGCCCAGCTGGTTGTTGGGTTGGAATGCTGTCTTGCAGCTGCAAAAATAGACTTAAAGAAGAAAAGAGAGAGTGAGAATGACAGTGAGAAAGAAAGAAAGAACAAAAGAAAGAAAGAAAGAATGAGATAGATAGATAGATAGATAGATAGATAGATAGATAGATAGATAGATTTACAATTGGGACCCAGCAGAACTGCTCCATCTTTTCATAAAAGTTAGTTACTATGACTTACTTTGGAGGTAGTCATGTGCTCCAAGGCTATTTCTATCTTATGTCAAAAGTAAAGCTGGGAGCTGCAGAAATAGCTCAACAGTCTAAGCACTTGCCTAGGCAAGAGCAAGGACCCAGGTTCGATCCCCAGTACTACATACTGTGCCTGCCCTGCCACTGGCATGCTGAGCAAGCCATTGAGACCAGACGTAGTAGCACACACCTATAATCCGTGTTGGAGAGGCTGAAACAGGGGGATCACTAGGAATCCCAGCTGCATAGTGAGACCCTGTGCGAGATACATAAAAAAGTCAAAAATAAATAAATAAAAAGTAAAGCTGGTCCAGTAAGAGAGAAGTATGTTTCTCCCATACATCCTTACTTTGAGTACTTGGGCTAACTGGGATGGGATTTTGATAATAACTTAATTAACTTTTTATTTTAAAAGATATATTTTTAAACTAATATTTATTGCTAATATTTCTGATTAAATTTAATTTAAAAGAATTATGCTGGACGTGGTGGCTCAAGCCTGTAACCCCAGCACTCGGGAGGCTGAGGTAGGAGGATTGGTGCGAGTTCGAGACCAGCCTAGGCTACAAAAGTGAGCTCAAGGCCAGCCTCAACTGCATAGCAAGACCCTGTCTCAAAAAGACAAAAAAAAAAAAAGAATTATTAGTTGACCGTGATGGCACACACCTGTGATCCCAGCATTCAAAGGCAGAGACAGGAAGATCAGAAGTTTGGAATCCAAGCCGGGAGTGGTGGCGCACACCTGTAATCCCAGCACTCGGGAGGCTGAGGCAGGAGGATCAGTGCAAGTTCGAGACCAGCCTGGGCTACAAAAGTGAGCTCAAGGCCAGCCTGAACTGCACAGTGAGACCCTGTCTCAAAAAGACAAAAAAAAAAAAAAAGAAAAAAAAAAGAAAAAAAGAAGTTTGGAATCCATTAAAAAATTTAGTGTGATCCTATCTAAGATGAAATTAAGAAATAGCAAAGGGCTGAGGATGCATAGCATTGCGAAGGCCCTGGTTAATCCCAGCCATACAAAAATAAAGAAATGATATCTAGCTAGATAATAGATATATAGATGATAGATAGATCTAAAAAGGACTGGGATATAGCTTAGTAGTACCATGGGCTCAGTCTCCACTAGCGATAAATAAATAAATTCCATCTTCATTACACACAACCACAAGACACCTTAGGTTTTAAGAACTTTAGTATGAGTTTCATAGTTCTTTAAAACTTAAATTTATTTTCAACTAGTATATAAAAGCATAAAAATTGTACCCATTCACAGGATACGATGTGACATTTTCAGATACAACATACATCGTGTAATGTTTAAATTCTGATAAACATATCTAGGTTTTCAAATATTTATGGTGAAAACATTCAAAACCCTTTCTTCTAGTTTTTGAGCTATGTGACATTGTGTGTGTGTGTGTGTGTGTGTGTGTGTGTGTGTGTGTGTGTGTGGTGGAGGTGGAACCCAGAGCCTTGCACATGCTAGGTTGTACGGGCTAGGCAAGTGCTCTACCACTGAGCTACGTCCCCAGCCCACTGGTACAAAATTGATATCTCTAGTTACCCTACTGTGCCAACAGCATATCAGAACCCTTTCTTCTTAGCTTTTTTTTCCCCTTGGTATTGGACATTGAACCCAGAGCCTTTGCACTGAGCTACATATCCAGCCCTTGTTTATTTGTTATTTTGAAATAGGGTTGCCCTAAGTTACGAAGCTGTCCAGACTGGGCTCTAACTTGGGCTCCTCCTGCCTCAGCCTCCCAGAATGCTGGGAACATAGGAGCACACCACAACACCTGGGTTTACATCAGAGCATCATACTCCTATCTAACTGACACTCGATCCTTTTTAAAGTTTACCCCCATTTAAGGCTCTGAGCAAAGACAAGGGGGCTGGGGAGAGTAGCTGTCTTCCTCGGTTTCTGTCGCAGGCTGTCTCTGAGGGTGGGGAAGTGCCTGCGACTCAAGAATGCTACAGAGAGAGAGGAGCTGTCATCCACAAATGTATAAATGCTATGGGTTTCCCCTAAACATCTGTGTTATTAATATTAAATGAAAGTGCTTTTGGCTGTTAAGAAAACATTATTGCAAAATGTGTAACAGTAACAATCATATCCTTAATATGGTTTATGAGATCTCCTGTATGAAACGCAGGCACTCATACATTTGCTTTTTTGTCCTGTCAGTATGGTGGGTAATGAGAACACAAATATGTGGTCAATAATAAAAAGTAAAATTTATTATACCTTCTTGACATTAAAACCATCTTGGATTCCACCGCTTTCCTCTGTGAGATTCATTTGAGTTTATTTATTTATTTATTTATTTATTTATTTATTTATTTATATTTCTGGTACTAGAGGTTGAACCCAGGGCCTTCACACTGAGCTACATCCCCTGTGCTTTTTCTTTTCTTTCTTTCTTTCTTTTTTTTTTCTTTTTTTTTTTTTTGAGACAGAGTCTCGCTATGCAGTTCAGGCTGGCATTGAGCTCACTTTTGTAGCCCAGGCTGGTCTCGAACTCACACTGATCCTCCTGCCTCAGCCTCCTGAGTGCTGGGATTACAGGCATGTGCCACCATGCCTGGTTTCCCCTGTGCTTTTTTTTTTTTTTTAAATCTCAAGACATGGTCTAGCTAAGGTGCTGAGTTGCCCAGGCTGGGTTCAAACTTTCAATTCTCCTGCCTCAGCCTCCCAGAGTGCTGGGACTACAAGTCCTGTGTTGCCCCATCTGGCTCCAAAGGAGCTTATGTCGTATTCATGGGAAGTATTAGTTCAACAGTCTAATGAAGGCTGGTTTTCTGAACTGGTTGATTAGTAGCAGCCGCCTCCTGATTCCTACCCACCGTCAGGCTTCAGGAGGAGCAGGGTGTGGCTGGTGGCCACTGAGCTGAGTGTAAGAGCACCGGAGAGAACGATGGCTGTGTCCTGAGGATGAAGTGTCAAGTATCGGAGGAATAGGGGAAGTGCATAGGGCGATACATATCTTCATTAAGATAGACACTTGCGGGGCCTGATAGACTCTCCGTCTGTATGCAATACTTTCAATGTTAGACAAGGGGTCTAGATCCTAAGAGGTGGTTGATCCAGGATTTTCTCTATCAGAAATCTCTGTTAACCAGCAGATCTGCAGATCTGCAGCACAAATAACTGATACAATTACAACCTTTCAGCAACAAAAATCTCCTAGCAAACCTTTGTGATTACCAGAGCCAGATTAAGTTATGAGTACGAGGTTGGGGTGCCAAGTACATTTTGTTGTCTTATCCTTCTCTGAGCACAGGACGTCTGCATAAGCTACAGACGAATGCTCCACTACCCAGGATGTGTGATGGAGACAGAAGGCCTCATTCGCTACCCTTGCCCAAGAGCAGGGTTGACTGAAATGTGCTTGTCAAATTTTACAAACAGCTTGGCTAGTATGGCAGAAAACCAGAAGGCCAGGCAAGGGACTGGTGTGAGTGAACTCAGGGTAAAGAGCAGAGTCCTTCCCACTGGGTCACCATGCAGTGTAGGAAGAGTGGCTGGGCAATAATCCCTGTAGAATATGACATGTAGGAACGTGTCCTGGGCTCTGCAGACCATGAGTGCCCCATCCTTGCCAACCAACCCAAATGCCTGCTCTCTCTCTCTGTTCCCTTGGCCCCTTTGGTAATATTTGACATCTGCTTCCCAGCCTCTCCCCAGGGTGCAGGAATGGTGCATGCACCAGCAGACACAGGTGGCACTGTCAATGCCATATAGGCCAGGTGGTTCTTGCGAGGTAGTGCTATCCATAAGCTGGAGTTCAACACCCAATTCCTCACAGAAGCCCTGGCCTAAGTTAGGGCAAACATTTCTGGCTCCAGGTGAATTCTTAGAGTCAGAAGCTCAGGGGTCTTAGGCCAGTGAAGTGTCATGGTCTTGCTTGACCATACTGTCATGGGCTCGAGGTCTTTAGCTGGATTCATATAGGACTTTGCTGTGGGATCCAGGCCCTTAGTTGGTTCTTTTGGTCTTTAGTGTGTGGATAGATTTCCTGCACTCTCTTTGTATTGACTTTTTTTTTTTTTTTTTTTTTTTTTTAGTACAGGGTCTATAGGGTCTCACTACACAGATTGTATTTGTAGTGATCCTCCTGTTTTCAGCCTCCCAAGCACTGGGATTATAGGTGCACACCACCATGTCCAATCTTATATATGACTTTTTGGGTGATTATTATAAAATAATCTTGGGCTAAGGAGATAGCTTGGTAGTCTAAGTGCCTAGTTGGCAAGTTGGCAAGTGCAAGGACCCAAGTTCAATCTCTAGTACCACATGCCCCAGAACCCTGGGCTGGCTGTGCTGGCCACCAAAACCAGGTATGGTGGCACATGTCTGTAATTAAGCTATAGAGAAAGACCCTGTGCCAAATACATAAATAAATTAAAAAGAAAAATTTTATTTAAAAACTAAACTAAATTAATCATAAAAGAAATCTCTATTGTCTTGTATTGTACTGTTACCCCTCATTACTCCCAAAGTACAACACAAACCAAGGTCACCCTCCTGGTAGGTGACCAGGTGAGGAACTGAGCTGTGGTTTCTGGTAGCCAAGCCTCTGTCTACACCATCAAGGCACATGGTCTTCACCAGGAGTAACTGAGGCCCAGGAGGGGCTGGTCATGCAGTAGAGTGACAGAGTGGGTTGGCCACTCTGGGAGGCATCACACTCCCCACCCGACGGCAGACATGATGACGTGATTCATTGTCCTCTGGGTTGGTGGTTGGATAAGGTCCCAGGAGTCCTCTGTCACAAGATAGGGACTTAAATGCCAGCTCCCCCAACTCAGGAGAGAAAACATAAAATCTCCATCAAAGTAGCACTGTGATAAGAGCTTCCTTTTCCCTAAAGCCGATCAGAAGAATTGTATTAAATACTTTCTGGCTCTCTCTGGCTGAAGATGGGGGCTGCTACCAGGAGCTTTACTATTATTGTTGTTGCTATTGTTGTTGTAGTTGAGCTTCATATACAATAGACAATATAGAGGAGGCCCCATAGCACAGCCAAACACGGGCCTTGGTGGGTCCCAAGGGCACTGGGGAGCAGAGTGATGAGCCAATCAGGTTCAAGTCTGTATCTGTATCTTCCTTCTGAGTGTCCTGGGCAGATTACTTAACCTTCTCTCAGCTTGTCTTCTTTTCTGTATAATGCGAGCAATTTCTGGGCTTTCACAAGGATTAGGAGCCCTTTGTCTGATGCACACCTGACCTTGAACTGATTCCCACCAAACAGTAGTGATTCTAATAGGACTCTAAGCATTTTGAATAAGGTATTGTACTGATTAGGGTTCTGTAGAGAAACTGAGTCTGTAGAAGATATATAGTAGCTATGCAAGGGGGTTTATCAGGTAGACTTGCAGGACCAGAGGCGACAGAGTCCGCAATGGCCGTCTGTATACTGGACAGCCAGCCCAGGAAGATGAAAACTTCAGTGCCAGAGAGAACAAGAATGGAGCTCCTGCCCAAGGCTGAAGGCTTGGACTCTCCCTAGAGTTGTGGTTCTCAACCTTTCTAATGCCGTGACCCCGCAGTACAGTTCCTCATGTTGCGGTGACCCCAAACCAAAAAATAATTTTGGTGGCTGCTTCAAAACTGTAATTTTGCTACAGTTATGATTTGGAATGGCTTTAGGAGACCCCTGTGTTTTGGTCATTCGACCCCTGCCAGGGTCACAACCTATAGGTTGAGAACCGCTGAGCTAGAGGGTCTTTGCTGAGAGTCTGCCTTAGAAGGCTCAATAAACTAGAGCCTGATGTCCAAAGATAATGGGGAAGACTGGAGCTCTTCCACATGAGGGCATTTCCTTCATGCCTTTCTTATTCTATCCAAGCTACAAGCCTCGTGGCGGTGCCTGTCACATCCAGGTTGGGTCCTTTTCCCCTCAGCTTGCTGACCCTTATGTCAGTCATCCATAGACACACTAAGAACTGGGCTCCGCTAATCTGCTAGGTGGCTCAGAATCTATTCAGGGTTGACATACCAAGATTAATGGTCACTGGTGTCAAGTGGAAGAACAGTTTCATGGATGTATGCCCAGAGTGTGCCAACAACAGAGGAGCTCTGATTGTCTTTACAGGCTGCTGTCTATTGCTTGGGACACTGTTTCCCTAGAAAGTACGACCTAGGCACAAGCCAAGGAGTTCCATCATAGTATACTCCCAGTAGATCCCTCTCTTGCATATTGAAGAAGCTTCCATGCAAGAAGTAGTGGGTTGTGAGTGATCTAAGTAATGGTTTGGTTGCTGCTGGAGTGGAGAAGGACCACTACATGGTAGGAAAGAGAGGTCATGGGTCACCCTGCCACCCTGCAGAGCTGGGGGGGTGACTGGGTATGGGGGGGGAGGGGGAGGGACTGTGACAAGCACAGCCTGTTGAGAATTGCACTGGATTGAATCCTGTCCCTCAAAATTCACAATGTTCCTTATATAGTCTTATATTGCATATTTATAGCTATTATTTCTACAATTATTTAGTCTTAGCTAAATAAATTTAATTAAACTCATAAATTCAATACTTTGTTCCTCCTCATAAAATAAAATAAAATAAAATAAAATCACATCCTTTCCCAAATCTCAGAATGGGAACTTGTTTGGAAATAGGGTCATGATGGATGTAATGAGGTAAGGCAAAATGAGGTCATAGTGGGCTGAGGGGTCTTTAATTCAGCAGTGACTGTTGTTTTCGTCAGATGAACAGAAGAGACAGATGCACTGAGAGATGCCATGATGGGTGCAGAGGTAGCAGTGGTGCACAGTGGGTAAGCCAAGGAAGGCTAAGGATCGCCAGCAGGCCCAAAATGCTCACCAAGAAACTGGAGATTTACCTGCGGATCCCAAGAAGAAACCAATGCCACAGCACCTTGATGTTGAATTTCTGGCCTCGAGCAATGGCAGAGAACAAATTTCTGTTGTTCTAGCCTCCCAGTGCATGTACTATGTTAAGCAGCCATGGGAAACTAAGATGAGGATTCAGAATGTATGGAGAAGGGACCGGGGAGATAGCTCAGTAGAATAAGCCCCTGCCTGGCAAGCACAGGGTCTTGAGTTCAATCCTCAGTACTGAAGAAAAAAAAAGTGTGAAGAGGATCTGCCGAGGCAGGGCTCTTGGAGTCACTCAGGCAGAAGTCCAAGGAAGGTATAAGCTCTAGCAAACAATACAGACAAGTGATGCTATAATCAAGAACCTAACTGGAGCTAGGCATGGTAGCACATACCTGTAGTCCCAGAACTCTGGCAGGTTGACGCACATGGATTCCAAGTTTGATCTCAACCTGGGCAACTTATGGACATAGTGAGAGTTTATCTCAAAATAACAAATAAAAAACCCCACCGCACTCAAACTCAGTTGGCCCTGAGGAAATACAGGGATCAATAGAACAGCTTTACAGAAACAGTTCCACATATGCATGGAAAGAAAGAAGAGTGGGACTGTCCAGTATATGGCACTGAGACAACTTAGCATAATCTGGAGAAAAAGTGAAATTGGGGTCCCTAGGTGAATGCTGGATGAAAATATATTCTACATGAACCATAGATTTAACATATTATGAAAAAATAGTCATTCTTTCTGGAATGATGGAGTAGGCCTCCTTTCTTCTTTTCTCGGGCTAAGTTCAGTTAAAAGCCTTGAGCAACATATGTAACCCAAACATAAGAAAGATTCAGATGGTAAGAAGAGAGAGGGGTTGGGAGCTCAGGACTGAGACCCAACTTCATGCAGGGTTCCCTGGAGTTTCTTCTTACCTCATCTACCCGACGCTGGATGAGGAAGAAGTTGGCAAGCTGGAAATAAATGCCACCAATGGAGATTAAAAAACAAGTCCTACGAGAGGCCTGCCTTCTTTAGCCAAAGAAATAGATGAAAGAATGCAGAGCAGCTGATAAAATAAACAGAACACTTCAGACATTAACTCTTTAGGCTGCTGCAATCCACTGCGATAACCTGGACAAGACATTATAAGCAATACCAAGTTTTTTTTCTCATGGTTGTAGAGACAAAAAGCCTAAAATTGGCATGCAGCTTGGATGTCTGTTGAGGACTTTTTTCCTGGTCATAGGTCATGTGTTATAGCTTCTTCCTCACCTGCTGGAAGGGGAGAGTTCTGGTATCTTCAGTCTTACCTAAAGTATCAGACTCTAAACTTTTTGGCACCAAGGAGCAATTTTGTGAAAATTTCTGACTAGGGGTGGTGGTGGTTTGGGGATGATTTGAAGGAGCACATGGCTTAGATCATGTAAAAGCACAGTTCATGGTAGGGCCCTCATTTCTATGAGAATCTAACGCCCTGTTGATCTGACAGGAAGTGGTGCTCAGCCCGTGAATCCAGCCAAAGGAGTGGACGGAAATATTGATGAAGTTTCACTCATCCTGTAGCCCCTCTCCTCCTGCTCCGAGGCCCTGGAGGTAGGAGATTTCTGCCTTAAAGGGACCTTGATCCCGTTCACAGGAGCTCCACCCATGACCTTATCACCTCTCAAAGGTCCCCTCTGAATACCACTGCACTGAGGATTACTTTGCTACATAGGAGTTTTGAGGGGACACATGCATTCAGTCTATAGTGCTGCTGCCCTCTTGCCAAGCAGGAAGGACTGTCACTCTTGCCCTTTGGAATGAAGCATCCAAACACACCCACTTTCATCAGGTGGTAGCAGAGAAGGCCCTAGTGGGGAGTTGGAGGCTCCCTCCTAGCCAGTGGCAGTGAAACCCCTCTCTCTGCAGGGCTGGTGGAGACCATGAGTGGAGCCTTGACTTCCACCCCCATCCAGGGGCAGCAACATGTCCTTTCTCCTCCTCCTCTTCCTCTTCTCTGTTGGGTAGTTCCAGCAGAGATGGGAATTATCAACAGCAGTGATGAGGACACCCTCTATCCTGTGAGACAGTGGAGACCACGTGGGAAGCAATGGTAAGGCACCCTGTCTCTCCCAGTCAGGGGAGTATTCTTAGGGGCCCAGAGAGAAGCCTGAAGTTTTATCTCTACCTGGCAGACACACTGCTCTTCAACTCTGCTAAAACATAAAATGGTGGATTTGTACTCTGATGTAGCTATATTAATTATATTCAATGTAAATTGTCTAAATTTATCAGTAAAAGATAGAGATCAGCTTTTTTGTGTTTTAGTACTGAGAATTGAACTCTGACTCACCCAGGAGTGTGGTTCACTAATCTACCAAGCATTTCTTAATTCAAAGAAGTTGATATATCTAGATTAATAGTCACATAGATCCCGAAGGCTGACACTAACAATCCCGAAGGCTGACACTAACAACAGTTCTACAAAGTACATTCTATGGTCTCAAATTTAATCCTGAGGGGATTTGACCCTGGAAGATACAAAAAAAAAATGAATGTTTTGTTATACAGGTCTTGCTTCGACTTGCCCTTGACCACCCAGCAAGAAAAAAAAAAAAATCCTTAATTACAATGCATGGAACGCAGAGCTAGA